>LYUA01000227.1:299186-313077 GCA_002093875.1 Calopteryx splendens | reverse complement strand
GGGGAGAGAAGAGGGACTGGTTTAACCCGGAGAGGGGTTCGCAAAGAGGGGTGGGTTTCGGGAGGGTTTCCCCCGTCGGTCGGGTTCGCGGAGATGGGTCACAGAGTGGTAATGGAGGCATTAAGGGGTTATAGTAATAAGGTGGAAATTTTGAAAAGATATGCAAATAATTGGGAAGCGGTACGAGGGTGAGTAGGGAGAGGTGAATGCAAATAACTGCGATGAGCACAGACTTGTGTACTCGAAGGAGATGATGGTTGCATCGTGAAAGGATGAATCATATCTTTCTCCCCCTAAATGAATATATAATGTCTCGTGTTGTCTACGTGAAGGTGAAGTTGGAAGTCTCGTGCAAAGGTGATTCATAGGTAATCGTCTCCTAACTTCCTTTAAATCCTTAATGCCTCTCAGTCCCAGTAGATACCTACGAGACAACTACCTGGTACATGGGCTACGCTGTCCGGACATTTCTGGATGAATAGTTTAACAGTTCGTTCTCATTACACATCACTCTCTATCCGCTACAATCCTCTAAATTCATTAGATCAATGCTTATCGTTAGTGAATAATCAATAAATAAGTTTTCAAAATTATCCAGACATATTTACTGGAACTACTGCTGAATATTTATGACTCTGAGACACTTACTTATCTTAGAAATTGATTTTCTGTCAAAAAAAAATATCCAATGCAGGCTTATCCCGATTCTGAGGTAGGCATGCTATGTCTGATTGGGGATGTGCTTGTTTAAGAATAGTGCTTATCTAGCACCGTTGAACTTAATATTAATTAATTTCAATGAAGGACCTAGAGCTCATTAGTTACTGTCTGATTATCAGGATATAATCGAATCAAGTTTTTTGATATATAGACTTAAGTATTAACATTAAGTGTGTAAGACCGTTTCATTTAACTATTTCATATTGTATGCAAACACTTCTTTTAGAGCTAGTTATTTTCTTATTCATGCGGCGTGGATCTTAGAGCTGAAAATAGCCTCTTATATGCCTAAGTGAAAATGTCTTCAAACAGATGGCAGAGCAATAGAGAAAGTATCGCAATAAAAGGAAATTGAATTATTACATTGGAAAATATGAATGTCCTGCTATGCTTTCAGATTGATTCAACAATAGTAAACCAGGTGCAAACTAATATTAAATTGAAGTAACGACCTCAAAGACATAAAACATTGTTAAGAGCATTTTAAACTGGCTGACGTAAAACTCCAAAGAGGAAATAGGGCTTAGGTTACTTTTATAAGCGTAGATAACGCTATGCATAGCGTAAAAACTTAAAAAACATAATTAAATAACCAAATCTTTCCAGATTCTAGCTGTCATTGAAATCATTTTTTTTCTTTTACGATAAAAGTAGTAAATTTTTATTTCTATAACAAGGTGTTTCGATATATTTATTTATTTTTAACACATTTACATACTCCCGGGACTTTTCTATTAATAACTTTATGGACATATGGAATGAAATAAACGTACACATCAGGGAAATCCATTTGATAAAATTTCATTCAATCTTTGTTCATTTTTTCATCTGGTTCCAGGAATGAACTGCGTTTAAAGCAAATTAGATTGCATTACCTATTATTCCTAATCTAAAGAAATTAATTCAAGTCTGTTTGGATGCAAGAACATCTTCATAATTTGGGCGTCAAGATGGCGTGAAACACTTGCTTAATTCCAGAGTGTGAAATCGAAAAAAATAAAATGAATATCTTGATTTTCATTTATTAAAGTATAGGGAGTAAAATAAAGAGTATCCTGCTTTTTGTTAACAGTTTTATCTATATACTTAAAAAATTAAATTTGAGGAAATCTCCGTAAGTCATAAATTCAGTTTCAATCTGAATATTTGTTTAGGAAAGACATAATTTGCTAACCTGCTGCAAATTGTCACATAAATTCCGATACTTAAGTCTAAAGCAAATCATTACCAATTGCTATAAGATCTAAACGAAATTTTCACATCATAAATAATTTCCCGGTTTATCAATCCCGTGTTTAGCATCGATTTATAATTTGTTATTATAAGCTCTTTCCCGTCGAGAAGAAACACAAAACTTTGGGCAACCCTCAACATCCAATCCTAACTTTATTCTAGGGTCGCGTAAATAACCCTGTGAGAGACTGAAGCCAAATAAGGAAATGGAATTTTTCACGGAGCTTCGAGTAGCGGTGGGGACGTGACGTGCGGAGGGGAAGGAAGGAAAGGCATTAAGATTAAATGTCTGAGACACGGTGGCGGGGCGTGCCTGACTCCGATTCTTTTCAATGACCTCCTCCTGTGCAGTGGATGCATGGCGGTCGAAGCCTTTTGTGGTCATTGCCGAGACCTCTACTCAACCTTTTCCGAAATGTAAGTTTTGCTACCACTAACTAAAATCACCTGAAAAGAGTTTCTATAGATTGAGGATTCATTTCTTAAGGTTGACGAAGCAAATAGCGAAACAATTAAAAAAATCACACATATTAGAAACCTTGCCCCGGGTATTTGTATTTGCCACAGTATGTCAATTAAAGTAGACAGCAAAATTAAATGTTCAAATGAAAATTTGTTACTCCTTTTTTTCAAATCACATATTAAATGAAGTAGGTAGTAATCTTTGAAATAAAATTGCAGTTACATATAGAATTGTATGAGATCTTCTATTTCAAGGGGAAACTATACCACATGTGGGGGGCTATGAGAGACCTCTTTCGATTTGAGTTTATAAGAGTAGTGTCACTTGTGATAATTAATTAACTCACCTTCCTTAACATTCTTTCTTCCTTCTTATGATCAATTGCCTCTTTACTCTAACCGAATAAGTAGGCATATAATTGGAATCTTAAAGTTTATTTACGTAATCCAGTTCATTAGTCTGTTATGTTGTATGTCACATAACAGACTAATGAACTGGATAACGGAAATAAAATTTACTCTACTGTACTATAAGTGTTCTAAATAACAATGCGTGGGTATTAATGTTAGTTAATACTTGTTATTGTTCCCTGTAATCAACTCGGGAGGCGAAGTAACCGAAGGAGTAGAGGGTGTTTTTTTCTAATATGAATACTGGCGAAAATGAACGTTCTACATCCATGACAACAAAATGTACAAGACCAAATGCGGGAAATGCCGCGGCAGCAACTTTAATTGAGTCACCCGCTAACCTAGCATGCATACATAAAATATTCACGATGCAAAAACCACTTCGCCTGAACCGAGACTCATACCCGAATCGGAAATCGTCTGAGTCTCGGTTCAGGCGAATTATTTTTCCATTGTGAATTTTTCGCAAAGGTATGTGCAAGAGAGTTTATGAATTTTTGTATAATGGCAACTGTAGCTTGTTAGTTAAGATCCATTTTCAAGGGATTTTCATGTAGAGATATAATTATGAATTGATATGATTTGAGTGCTCTCACTTTTTTCAGTAATTGAATAATTTTAATTTTCTGATACATACCAACAAGCATTTTCTGAAACGGTATTTGGTAGGGACGAGTTATTAAAATATATGTTTTAATCGTTAAAGTAGGAGCTCATCAGGGCACACATTTTCCATTGTGTGCATATACTTTTTCATTTTCCTCCTGCATATTGAATAATAATTTTTGTTTGTTGTTACACGATTGCATGTCATCCAGGATTTCTGAGTAGCCTACCCGAAATAATGCAACAATGATAAGATTCCGATGAAAATTGAAAGTCTTTCATTCGTTTCCTCTTTGTCAACATGTAGATGGAGTAGATATTGCTCATTGTTAGCATATACATTTATCGCTGAAAAAATTGTCACTTAATATTTTTTTCCTAATTCTTTATTTAATACCTTACAAACCTATTTTATATACCTATCAGTGGCAGGAGATCAATATTTAACGCCCATTAATCGCCTTATTAATAATTTTATCATTATTATTTTACTATAAATCATCTTATAACTACTTTTAAGGCAATATCTAATAATAGAAGCGAAGGATACTTTTATCACCACCTGGATGGGGTTTTTTCATTAGAAAAATTATTAACTTCCAATATTTCACGGTTTCTTAAATTAAACATTGCTTTAATGAGGAAAGCTCGCAAGAGTTTTGAAAACACGTTTCAGAAATGAATTACTAGCGTTTGTTCTATTTTTTATTAAATATCACCATAAATAGGTTAAGGAAACGACATGCACTCTACTTGCGCGTCCTTTCGGGCATAAAAAACACTAACATTTTTAACTCTTATTTCAAAGGATATGTAAAAAGTTGATAAATAAATAACATGGAGTTCATTTATTTAGCTGGTGTGGTCTAATCACATTTGTACAATGTCTCGTCCAAATAGTATATTTAACTGAATATAACCGAAGTTTATTACTATCAAGTTTTGCCACCATTTTCATTTATCAAAGAATATATTCTCCAAAATGCTTAATCCCCGTTATTTGGTATAGGTATACCTACATGTTTTTTATGAAAAATTATATTTTTTCGAGTTCACTCAAGTTAACAATCTAATTATAATTATTTCTTATTGATATACTTAACTGCATGTTTACATCAATTATATTTTAGTTGCTGCATTATTTATATTTAATACAGAATTCTCTCTCCTTTCTTTTCGTACAACTCTGTAAATATTCATTGCGCATTGATATGCGAGCATTGCAGTCAACACTTAAATATTCATCCGGTCTCGAAGGCCAGATCGATAGCTTCTTTGCTGACCTGAGACTACCAATCAAAATTCAAATAAAGACCCTGAGTACCTTTAGTACCTAATTCCAAACAGTATGCTTTATCAGATTTATATTGTGACCATTGATTTCCAAGGAATTAATTAAATTTGTACTGCAAGGGCGAGATTGCAAGCACCATTATTTTTTTAAATGTCTTCATGAAAAAATGTCTATTTTTTCATAGCAGCAAAAAATGGAAAAGCTTAAAATACCCACCAGTAAATCTATAGCAAAAATATAAAGGATATATTAAGCATACAATAAACATCCGAGCAAATAAAAATTATCTGTGTTATTATTGTATCTTTCTGCAGGAATTTATAGATGGCATAATTCTATAAAATATATTTTGACCATAATTCTATAAAAAATGAAAAAGATGATGAAAACTTTTCATTAATAGGTATATGAGGGAACAATTATGATTTTTGAATGAAGTTATAATGAATTAATCCATGTGGAGCCAGCTATGTGAGTTGTTCATTCTGTCATTTTTTATTAATAATAAAAATCAGTTGAAGTCAGAAGTTTGCATGAAGATATTAATTAAAGTTTTAATAATTTATTCAACGACAGAGTTTCATGGTCTATGCATGTAACACTATGTCACTGTATTTTACGCATGAAATGATTTGATTAAAATGGCATTTTTGTTTAAGCATATTATGTTAAAATTGTGTTATTTTGTTAACAAATATATTGAATTTCTGAAAATATTTATTGTTTTACCATTCACAGATGTGGAAGACAATGAATGGATAAATTATAGACTAATTATAAAAAAGCACCAGGTAACTATGAAATATTTCATTTTGATTGTTTTATGTGCGTTTTTACGCAACTTCATATAAGTTTTGATTAAATTACAGAGTAAATAATAACTATGTAAAATAATCTTCCCCCAAAATGTATTGTAAAATTCCTTTTCGTTTTTCATACAGTATTTGCTGACACTCATTAGTATTCTTCGGGTATATTTTTCAACCAGCAATCGTTTTATTCAATATGCTTTTCAAGCTAGTAAAATCTTCAATGAAGAAGTAAGTGTTAGATGTAAATACTTGCGATAATATTTCTTCTAAAATCTATTTCTATTTATGGATCTTATGAAATGCTTGTTTTGAATGAGGGCATAACTTTTAAGTATGAAGTGGTATTTATTTGAACAAGGAAAATTTGTCATTGGTAAGAAGGTTTCTCTGTAATTTATTTTTTGTACCTGATCCTTGAATGCTGTAGCAGAGCAGAAGAAGCTATTTATTTGTTAACAATGCTAAGAAGAATTCCTGTGACCGCCTTGTGTATTTTTCGCAAATAGAAAAATCTACATGAAGGCACGGTAATGCTCTACATCTACCCTGTAGATCCGAATTTGTTTGACATAGGGCGACAAATTCGGTTCTAGAGAGGTTTGTGTGGTGCATACAAGGCATCGGTCCAGAAGACTAATAAATTATAGGTTAATTAGAAAAATCTGGGGAAAATATTTATTGTCTTATTTACATATTTGATGTTTTAATTTTCAGCTAATATTATTAAAGTCTTGGAAAATATAATATATTTTTATGTTAAAATATTTATTCACACTTTATGCATTTTATTTCATGTAAACAACTGTTACTTGGTATTTGAAAAATAAATTTTTGTGACACTGTAGCATTTTCAATTCGTATAGTTTCCGAAGAGGCATAATATATACTCAAAGCTAAAGTATTTGATCCATTTCAATAAAAACTACCAACCAATATGTATTTACAGAACAGAGTAAATTTAAAACAGAAGGTAATTTACTACGAATTAAATTTCTCAGATATTATTATTTATTTATAAAATGGTATTTTTTAAAAGATTAAAATAGTGTAAAAATAGATGGTGTCAGTATATTACCTTTTCCATACTTGCGATTCTTCTATTTTAAAAACTACCAAAAAATTAACATTAACTCCTTATAACTTTTCCTTCCTCGAGAACAGTCTATTGAGAAATGTCTTAATGTTAGTTCATTCAACCTCAATGAAGAGAGTTGTAATAAACCAACAAAGTTGTCCAAATGCTTCACATATTTTTGTGCTTATTAGCATTGTCACAAATATAATTTCGTGCTTATATTTTCTTACTATATCTTTATTAAAAATTCCAGCATAATTTTTCGCGTTCATGTTCATATTTTATCATTATATTTTGATTTCAAATCTGAGCGCAATCCTTTATTAAAGACATTTTTAATTGGATTTTGTTTCTTAAATTAGCCATCAAAAAGTACATTCTTTCAAAATGGTAATCTTTGCAAAAATATGTAAGTAATTAACTACTGATTTTATAGCGCTCTGTATGAATTATAAGTCGAAGAGGATTTTCTTTATGAAAAATCTATCTCTAAAAATGGTCAATCACTTATGGGCTAACAAATACGTACGCTGAAAATATTTACGTCTGAAACTCACAAAGACGCACACGGGCCTGACGCATCAGCAAAATAGTCGAAACCAGTCCTGAGGTCCCAAAGTATTAAATTAGGGTCGATTTTTTTCAGGAATACAATATATTACGTATAGAGAAGTCAATAGAATCGCTATATAGATATTTTCTTTATTTCGTTAGAAACATTACGGCACTAATGCTCTGGTTGATAAAATACCTGTGAGCACAAGATAAGAGTCGGCATAATTAATTTACTCATATTTATGAAAGTTATTATCTACCTGACTCTTTAAAAATAATGTCAGTCAATTTTTCCTTGCTCTGTTGGAAAAATATAACTAAATGAGAATCGAAAAGGTAAGTATATATCAATTAAATTTTTTAAACTCAAAATTTTAGACCAAATAATTTTATAGTTAAGAAAACCTCTATCTTCTCATTCATAATCTAAGAAAAAGTTAATAAGTGTAACGCGAAAATATTTTCAGTTCAAACATTTTTAGATATTGCAATTCTTTCCGCATTTATTTAAGAAAGCACCCTTCAAGCATCAACCATAATCTTAAAAAATTACACAATTCGCTCTTTAGTGAAATAAGTCACGGCATCATCCATCCGTTCCAATTCGATAGATGGATCTAAATGCGTCTTTTATTAAGCAGTATTTTGGATAAAGAACAAATTTCTCATCCCATATCATAGATAATCATCGTGATAAGGCAAAAATATATTCACTGTTCGGTAGCGGCTGCAGTCTCTGATTACATTCTCAACTTCTAATGATCTACTTTTGTTTAGGCAATGTACATTTTTCTAGAGTCACGAAACTAGATTGTAGGGTCCATTTTTGGAAGCATTGAACTAAAGATAGACACTGTAAGCGCCTCATTAGCAGCTAAATCTAAAGATTATATTTCCTTAAGGAAATGTATTTCTCAAACAACTGAAACTTGTTTCTACGCTTCTTCACCAGATGGCGGCGTGAACTCTTCGAAAAAACGAAAGGTAAGTGTCATCATGCATAACTTCCCGAAAAATACGGGCAAAAAAAATTGCATTTTCCCCAATGCGTACCTATCTACTGAAATGCTGGAGAAAATAAGACGCCCAACGACCAAATACACCAAAGTGAAATATATGAAATTCCGTTTATTTTTTCGTGTGTGTCGGGATTTCGAGGTGGTCCATCAATTTCTATGATGTCACCAGTTGAATTTGGAACACGATTTTCATTTCACACCTTCGGACGTTGAAAGCCTTCGCTCCCGACGCGCCGCTTGACTGACAAGTCCCTTTAAATGCAATTTACCGATTCCGCCAATGGCACCGGCGCCTCGACACCCCTTCCACCCCCACCGTCCCCGGCTCCTACCACGGCGCCTCACCCTGCCCCCACCCATACCACCCCACTCTTCTTCCGCCTCCCCTGTCTCCGCCTATCGCCCTCTCTACCCTCCCGTTTCCCCCTTCCCATCCNCCCCCCCCCGTTTCCCATCCACTTCCTTCTTCCCAAACGACGGATACAAGTTTCCGCTTTCAAAGGTGGTGGTTCTTTTTTCCTGGCAGAGATACGGTGTATAAATTGGCTTCACATTTGCGCTTCAATTAAATTTTAGAAAGACTTTTGCACACCTCACCTCAGTCTCCCATTCGGTTTTTTTGTCCTCCAACATCTTATTAGGCACCGGAAGAATTTTTTGGTTATTCTAAAAACGAGGAATTAACCCGTCTCGTCATTAAAAAATGATACTTTCTATGAATCTATTTTTTTCATTTTTGAGTCTTGAATGATTTCCGCTTTAATTGAAATGAACTGAGAGCTTTTTATATTAAATCAGATTGGTTTAATTAAGAAGATTTATCGGATTCATCTGATGTAATTTAATGCCATTGAAGACTACTGTGGATCGTGGTTATTGCTCGTGATAATTCTTAATGTCATACTCGGTTTTGGGAATTAGATTGAGGGCAGTGAGAATTTTCAGATTTATTGAGGAAATCGAAATAAAATCTATGCTTTGAGGAAGACGAAGAATTCTATGATCCGACCGTAGAACTGATTAAAGGATGAAGCAATATATAAGAGGGTTGCTATGGAAAGGAAAATGCTATGCAAAAGAGCTAGATAGTAGAAAATAATGGACATATACCTAAGCTATGAGAATCTGAATAATGTATTGGATATACCTATTGTGTGGGGAAGGTTTTTATACAAATTTTATAATGTACCACTTTTTTAGTAATTTCATAAGCATATCACGGGTTACGCTAGGTTTTATATATATGGTGTAATACAATGTGGTCCTTTGTGTTAGAAAAATGAGTTCATTTTATTTCTTAAGGTTGATTTTAAGATGGCAAATAGATTGATGCAACGTGGATAACTCGAGATATTGTTTTATATATTTGAAGTAAAAGGTCTAAGTTCTCCACGGAGAGCTGCAATGGCATTGGTGCCCTATATTAAATTTGGTGAAGCCTTTTAGAGTCAATTAATGGATCAACTATGTATTTTTTTAATAAACATCTACATTTTTAACAGTTTCTATGCATTAAACTAGAAATATTTTTGCCAAAACATGTTTTTATAAGTACAGACTTCTAATATGAATATTTGAGATACTGGATTCACTCAATAAGTTACGTCAACAATGTCTGTTATTAGGTATAGTCAAAAAGAGAATTTGGACAATTGAAGAAAAGGGAAATTTATTGAGATGCAATATGTAATATTAACTTTTTTTAAAGTAAAGGTTACTATTTGCAAAATCAAAGTCCACCATGAAAGGGTTCACCAAGATAAAATATAAGTAATTCTTTTGTTTTTCTCCAGAAAAAACAATATATTAAAAGGATATATATTTAAGAGTAATTCATATTTTCCCAGATAAATAACTCAGCCCGTAGATTTATCAGGAAAAAATCCCGGATTAATGTCTCTTTTACTATACTTTAATAAACAAAACACTATTTTGCATATTTCTAGTATTAAATTATTTGGAATATAATTATTGGTGAGTGGTGATAATTATTGGTTAGTTGGAATACGCACCATTTTTGGTGGCATCAACAAATAGAGAGTTCAGATTTTTTTCTTCTCCCATACTAAATGCCAAGTATCGCATTATACCCCTCTTTTAGCAATAAATAACTTTGCTATATACGTTTCTGTTATATGAAACTTGATTTCATACCGGCTTAAAATATGAAATGTACGAACCTGTCGATCTGAATAGTTCGGCTGGTAGTTAGCTATCTCGTCAATGAATGCAAATGCTTCAGATTTAGATTCCACTTCGGTTATAAATCCGAAGCTATTGGCGTTTTAACCAATATGGAATTTAATAAGCGCCTATATTTTATGAAACGACTGAAACAAAAAAACTACAATATGGTTACAATACAATTGAGATACATCGGCATAAATGATAGTTTTGGTTGGAACGAATGTTCAGTGTAATCAGAATTAATTGAAAGCAATACTTTAAAATGATACTGCTGATTCTGAATGTTTATTTATGTCAAGTTGCTTCAAACATAAAGTTGTACCAGTTATGGGTAGGAGTACACTTTTGGGTAATCCGGCAGTAAAGATCAACTTGCATTACGAACAATCTGTAAATTTGTTTAAGATTCATTAAATAGATTAACTTATACATTTTCCTGTGTATCAGTTATAGGTAAATAACTTGTTATGACTGGGCCGACTAGCCATGCCAATGCTCACCCATAGAAAATAAAGATAACCATTAGAAACTCAAAAGTACTATAAAAAGGCATTCAAAGATATTAAATATCCTTATCTATGCCTTATAGAAATATCACGCGCCGTACTACGAGGTGTGCAATGAAGTACGTGGAAAAACGAACTCCAGATTGGTCAAAAATAAAATGAGATATTTCATATAACATGCAATGTTCAGGTTTTGCACTAAAAGTCTAGTTTTCAAGTTAAATCGCTTAGGATGAGTCGAATAGAATGTTTTCATGATTTAAACAAACATAGCAATAATTCACGAGTTTTATATGGATGCGACGGCTCACTGAATAGAAAAGGAAGACACAAGAGGCGACTTGTGCCGGCACAAACAAAATCCCATGCCCCCTACACATAGCCTACCGATTGGGGCTCGTCTGTGACATTTTATCTCGGATCCGCCTTCGTCAACCTGTGTTAGACTAATGGAGAGTAAAAGAATTGAAGAGAGCCCCAGCGGCACTGGCGGCTGGAGTGGAAAATGAGATCTCGGCTTACGGCGGGGTCAAGAAAATCAACGGAAATCTCCTGCATGTCTGAAAATTGGAATTTTGGCCTGAAGTGTGACAACAATTACCGCAGAGCCAATTGAATCGGATTGTCCTTAAATGAGCAATCGGCAATGGGTTTAAATTAGGAATTATATTAAGCAGTACAATATAACTCCTAAAGTAATAATTAATGACGGTTGGATTATGATGAGAAATTCACATCCTAATCGCCTACCTAAATTTTATCTTCTGCAGATTTTTTCAAGCATGAAGTTGAAAACTTAATAGAAAAAAATAGTTGAAAACCACGCATAATCTATGCAAATGAGAGAAGAAACCAAATGCAACTTGTAGTAAAGTAAATTATCTGCGGAGTTGGTGGAATAACTATTTCAATGGGCTTCCCTGGAATAGGCTACTTCATGGGATTTAAACTAAGGTTGGTAAATCTAAGCAGAATATTCAAAGTTAAACTTTCACCTTATGCAAAAACTTGTTTCCCAGTTAATGGTTTCTCAAAATTATCATTTTTATTAAAACTGACCGATTATGTCTTGAAGCGTTAACGTATTTTTAGCATGCAAATCTTACGGTTAATGGTTACAAAAAAAGTGTAGCTATTAATATATTCCCGCAATTCAGCATCACAAACTCAATGAGAAAGAAGTAACAACACAAATATCACATATAAGGAGATACGTAGAATTTATATTTAGTGTAGATTTGAGGCCAAAGAAATGTTAAAACTATGGAACGCTCTTCCTTCGATAGAAAAATATGAAAAAATGTCCACAACTAGTTAGGAACTTTAAAAACCGTAAGTGGCTACGAAATCACTCGTGTATGCCCTTAAAAAAGACACCATTCTGTCAGAAACTCTCATTTTATGAATCGGTACGTAAAAAAAATATCATTCCAACATGCTAACATATTTTTAGGGTAATATTGATGGGAAATTTTAGAACGTTTCACGTTTAAAGTGAATATTTTTCTGTTTTGGTTTTGCAAATAAATTGTATTTAGACAGGTGTCCAGACAAAATTATAAAAACTGAAAAAGTACATTAGCTTTTACCGTAGGTATGCATTCTTTAAGTACAACTTATCCACGAACTTACACCTGTTGTTAGGAAGTTTATTACGTTAGAATATGTCACTCATTGAATGCCGCCCATTAATTTTTATCTAGGTATTTACACCACATAAGGATATTTATTTTAATGTAGGTAATTTACTACCAAGGGTTTGTAGCCAGAATACATATGTCTATTTCTTTTAAATTTGATATTGCTGGTAACTCGTTCTAGTAGGTTGAAACCTTTTTTATTTGGATGAGTCTTTTCCAGCAATAAATGATATTATATTTTAAATGCACTCAAAAGGTGAGGTACCTATTCAGATTCAGAATCAGATTCAGAATCTCACTCAGATGGTTCATATTTCGCGGACCTAACATCTATGATGAGAAAAATTGAACAATTGGGCAACTATTTACTTAATATAATGCTCCATTTCATTTTATTTATATACAAAATGAAATCAACACTATAAAAATAGAAACACTTAATTTTTTTCCGATAGCATACACCCACAACAAATTGATATAATCTGCTCCATTGAAAAATAATGCTGCGTTCACCTTTTCAGTTTAATCAAAAATTCAGGTTACCTCCAAAAGAAAAGCAGAGGAATCGTGGAAAAACTGATTCATATTATGTCTACTTCCAAGTTTATAAAATACTTTGACCATCTCTGGATCCGGGAGGTATAACTTAGAGGATCAGAGTCTAAAAAATATATCGAAGGAGTGGTGTCTGATTTTGAATGCAGCAAAAGAATGTAAACTTCAAGGGAAAAATAACCTATAAGCTACGTTTTTTATTTTATTATATTCATATAGCTGTGTGATACATGGGAGCCTAAAAACCTATTGCATGTCATTATGGAATAATACAATGTGATTTATGGGGAATAGGAGCACACATTTAAAATTCATTTTTAAGGATTAAATACTTCAGTTGAAATAATTGATGAGGATAATATTTCATTTCCTACAAGCTAGATTCAGTAAAAAAACTTCAATTCAAAGAGACACTGGCTATATACCTTAGTGATAGAGGAATATAACACTTGTCAGAATCCATATATCTCACCTCCCAACGAAGAACATGGTACCTCATTTTCCATTAATTTTCAAAAGGGCCATAATAAGATTTAAAAACTGTTTCTAATGTGTAAAATGATAATTTGACCTGAAATGAATAGTTTAATGAAGTAGTGAGGATTTGAAAACATTCAGTGATAATATTAGCCTAATCGTAATTCAGCTAATAAACTCCAGTAACTTTTTATCGAACTATCAACTAACTAACTATGAACTAACTCTATCAAGGGCCCAAACCAATTGAAGAATGCTTAATTAGAGAAAAAAAACGAAATGGAGGAAGATGAACGGGGCCCGGAGATACTTAGAAGCGAATTCGACAGAGCCGTGAAA
>LYUA01000227.1:230025-243195 GCA_002093875.1 Calopteryx splendens | reverse complement strand
CAACGTCTCTCCCCTCCTTCCCTCCACCATATTGTGCTCACCTTTCTGTTCCTCCATCCCTCGAGACTTAACGCTCCTGCCTCGGAGAATTTCGTGCGTCTAAAGTAGAGCGTGCGTCTGAGAGGCCTGTGTGTGTGTGCGAGCGTGTGTGTGTGTATGCTCTCGCTCATTTTTTCCTCTCTCTCTCTCGTGAAACGCCAGAAAGGATTTTCGGCTGCGCACCGTAAAATGGTGTCCGAAATGCTCAGAAACTCCGTTTTGATGGATTTCTTCGACGGCCGATGCTTCATCCGGATAAAATAGCCGGCCTGTCTCCCTCCTTTCGTCTCGCGCGCCTTATGTTTTTCATCTCGTTTGCCAGCTCTCTTGTGAAAATGTCCCTGGGGAAGATGCTCTCCGGGAAAATATTTTGTCGCGGCGAGAAATTTCGGGAGTGCGCTTCGAGGACTGATGGCAAAAGATATTTTGATGGCTGTTGCGGGAAACAAATGTCACGGCTGCCTGATGAAAGTGATCGATTAGGGTCATCCTAAATATTTTACTATGATTTCAAGGCTCGTCAAAAGTTTTTCTGGAAATATAATGGAAACAAGTTTCAAGGAACACCGGAAATCGCATTTGTCAGGGTATCTATTTAAAACGCTGGAAAAATATTAAATTTTTCGAAAGTAATTCAAATTTTTCGTATTCATTTTTCACAAAAAAGTAAGGGACAGATGAAGAATATTATTTTGAATTTCCCAAAAATACGTTTGAGCACGTCTCTTGAAATAACTGCCTTTGAAATGAAGTCATTATAGTTTGTTTCGTAATGGAGTCAGTATATTATTATTTAATGAGACTCCTGTCCTGTTAAAATAAAAATATCTATAAATTGTCTGCAAACAATTTTATGAAAAGAAATACATAGTAGTTTTTAAAAATGTAATAAATTTATGAAAAAATGGGGAAGGCTCAGTTTTGAAAGTGCTGTCAGGACTAATATTTTTGTCTGATGGAAGAGTTGAAATTGGCAAATCCAGTACGATTTCAAATTGCACTTTGGAGGGAGAATGGCTCATAATGAAAATGTAAGAAGGGAATGTGAAGAATACTACTTTTTTCGCAATTTTTCTTTTCAAACTATTACTTCAAGCATTAAAAATTGAATATATATTTTAATTCCCGAAGCAAATGCCGTAATAGCCGCAGCAAATTACCTTTGCAGCAATGTAAACATTGTGGACCAGAGTATTTGTGCTCTGAAAGACCAGCAGGCACATTACCTATTTTATTGAAATTACACAAGTTTCACTAATTCCCGAGAATGAAGCATGGCAAGTGGACATTTTATCTCTTCTTTTTAAACTTAAACTATGTTTGTTCGTCACATTTGGTCATAAAAAAGTATTCACCGGGTCACTATAAAACAATTTATTTAATGCTCACTTCAATTCACTTCAAAAAGTTCTTCCTATAACTGAATAAGCCTCGTCGAAAGTTTTTAAACATACCGCGTATAGTTCTTTCGCTAGCACGGTTGTCAAGATAAATCTACGCATTTCGTAGCTGTTCGTCGAGTCAATATATAACGGTTTTTAAAATTTTCAGTTCAAGCACAGTGAAATGGTATCCGTATATTCAAATAGATTTTATTTTTCCTCTCTTCTATTTTTCGCCTAGTTCCAGAGCTATAGGCGACTGAACATCGAATCGCTCAACCCTTTCGCTGAAGGGGCGGGCTCATAGTCATTGCGTCACAAGTCGCTTCCATTCAATAGCCACGGTGCTTACAGCATCCTATCTTGTCGTGCCGAGCCAACGGCGGTGGAAGTGTCTTTCCCGACTCTCGGTTGACGTAGGGACTATTAAAGGAGTGGGCGGCAACTTTTTTGTTAGTTTCTTTTTCGCTGTACGAGGTAACGCGTGATTGCAGAGGAAATATTGCTTCAAAAAATTATTTTTTAGATCTGTCAGCTGAATTCATGTATAAAATTGAATTTACGCGTCAGACTGAAGGACCCCTTTAGTGAAACACTTCGGAAAACCCAGAAATATTGCATCATTCCCTCCACCAACAGAAAAGGAGGGGAGAGTCGCGCGCACGATGCAGTAGGGGAATTGGATTCCATGCCGTGTACGAATATGTAAACACGATTACTTACCCTGCTGCACGCAGTTTTGGCGTTATAAAGATTGTAATTGAGAGTTAATTTAATCACAGGCGGTCCCATATAAGTCCCCATGCACGCTCTGCTATTTTTAGGCGTATGTTTGTGTCAGAATCATCAGTGATCAAATTGATGTGTAAGACACGTTGGCATATTTATGGAGAGAATTTAAGTGCCATCATAAACCTAACGTGAAAAGGTTATTATGCACTGCTACTTGCAAGGGAAACATCTAATGCATGCAACAAATGAGCCAAAGGTTAATTACAAACTATCGATAATTAAACCAATTATAATACTAAGGGCATGACCACTCAGCAGAAATAAGATCTGTAATCATTTCTCAAAAACTAAAGATTAAAACACAACTTTCATTTTTTTCCCAATTCCAAGTACCATGAAAACTGTCATCTACGTGTACGCCGTCATGTACGCCCATGTGCCGAGGAAAAAAAACGGGACTAAAAATATTCCACCCACCATACCACTAAAGTCCCTCTCACCTCACTTCCCCAACAGAATGAAAGCGGGGATGCCGGGCGCCAGATGGCGGCTGCCTCCCGCACCGCGGCGGCTTCGTGTTCGTGGGCGCGGGCGTGCAAGAGGATCCTCCCGCTCGGGTCCTTCGTCGCTTGGAGTGCCGGGGACGGAAAAGTCCATCGCCGGCCGAGAGCTGCTGCAAGAAGCCGCCACCCCTCTCGCCACCTCCTCCCCGCATTCTTCTCGCCACTCTCCACCCTCTCCCTCCGGAGGTCCTCCCTCCCCAACGTCTCCACTCGAAACCCAGAGTCGCCGCCCGCCTCCCTCCCCTCGCCCCACCTCCCTCGCCCCGGCGGGCGGTGGCACCGCCGCGGCGACACGACCAACTCGCCGCTCGCGATGGCCCTCGCCCCCGACGCGGTAAAGGACGGCGGCCGCACTCCCCTCCCCCTCCCAACCACGCGGAAGATGCACCTCCTCCCCCTCCCAATCGCCTCACCAACCTCCCCCCGGCCGCGCCTCGATCCGTCCCTCCCACACTCCCCCATCATTCGAATCCGAACCTCGCATCTTCTTTCGCTCCTCGGCCAACCCCACACCACCGTCCCCCCTCGCACGGTGGCCTTCATTTGTCGATTGTCTTCTCTCTTTCTCTCACTCACTCTCCTTTTCTCCTCCACTCACATTTTTTCACCTCCCTCTTTGTGACTATGAATAGAATGGATGATGTAGTCCCCTGCCGAAGGGAACATGGAGTCCTAACGCATGAATCCTTTTTCTCCTATGATTTCAGATCGGCAAAGTTATTTATTACCATGTAATGTTAAAGGAATGATATTTCGAAAGCAGCCGGAGATGTTACTGAATAGATACCGGTACATCCTCTGTTAAGCTCTTTATTCGGACCATAGGACTTTTTTCAGCCACACGGTGGCCCGTTTATTGGATTGATAAAGATTGATGGATGTGAACGCTCACCACGAAGGGGCCAACTTCAGACGCTAATGAGCCCAAGGTCCTTTCGGCTACAAAATGGTAGATTTAATTAACCCTACTAATATTTAATATTGTTCACTCATAGAGTTACGACAACAGTCTTATATACACTACCATGAAGAATTGAAGATTTAAATTAATGCCCGACCTTATAATACAGTAGTTAGCTGGCATGTGATGAGCCCACTCCATAGATTATGCGCAAGGACACTCAAATCAATCTTTAATTAATATCTGAATTGTGCACACAATAAACCTGATGAATAGATCTTATAGATACGTACTAAAAGGAAGTATTATAACCTCAGATATAAGGTAATAATTGCAGAGATGACAAAATATGAAAATAACAAACTGATAATGAAATACCTATGTGAAGCTTGGAAATCAAGAATGAAGAGGATTGTCCATAAAATATTTTACCGGATTTACTCTCAGACAGAAATCGGATGATGATGATTACTGCATCAGCCTTCTCTTCACACCAAATTTTCTGAAAGTGAAGACAGTGTCGAGTGAACTTTACTTTTCATCGAGTAAATAATAGAAATATTATTTATTCTTAGCAATTGCAGCGTGTTAGTTCAGTCCACTAATTCTCATATTCCGCAAGTAGTCCAAAAAATTAGTACGAATCGAATTCCGAAAGAGAACTGCGATCTATCAAATTCCGCTAGAGAGTCTGCATTCTCGAGAATTATTCAGTGGCAACCTATTGCGCTTCGACCGCAGGAAAGATTTGGCTCCGCTGCATTGATTTCGTAAGCGGTCAATGCTGTCTCCTCTTGTCGGTCAATCAGTCTTTCATCTCAATAAAACATTGCATTATTATATTCCACCACCGGTTAGTTACGAATGATTTATCTCTTTTGGCTCGTATCTGGCCCCGGGCCCGCTTTGAAAAACTACCACCCCGGCCGTCAGGCCATTGTTTTCACTCTTACTTTCAGCCGCTCCTCGTACGGACATACTGTGCCGGGATATCCCTGGCACCTGTCCCCCCGACCCTCACCTCCAGCCACCCACACGACCCACCCTCCGCCATGCGCCCCCTTCCCTTCTTGCACCCCCTCTTGCCAAGACACGACTCCCGTCCGCCGTCCCCATGGGTGAACACACTCTCCTTCGCTGCCTCTTATTCCCTTCCTGCTCATCACTCCAGCCGCTCCAGAAGCCCTTCTCCAAAGAGACCACCGACCCACCCCCCTGCATCCCCCTTGCCGTGCCCTCCCCGCCTTCCCCCACTGCTCTCTCCAAAGCCCCGTGCTCTCGGTCCGACCCGAGGCGCCTTTTTGTTTATTTCGAAGCTATCCTTCCTCCCTCCCTCTCTCTCCACCGTGTCTCGCTCGGAGGAAAAGGTGGTGATCATTTGTCACTCTCCTCGCAGGAAAACCTACCCCCTTATGCCGCGGCGTGGAGGAGGGGTTAGTGTGTGTGTGTGGGACGGGGGGGAGAGTCCGTGGGCACCCATAGGTATGGGCTGCTCCGTGTTAATGCCGCCGGGAAGTGGCTCAGGGGTTATGTGCCAAGATGGGAGCCGCAAGAGCACGGGCGAAATCCCTTCCCGTGGCACTCCTTTTAAGTGATTACTTCAGCGAGCAAGAGACTAGCCGCCCGTTCACGCCGGCGGCTGGCTAATCGATGAATGGGGCGCGAGGAAGAGTTTATTTGGAGAATATGCCCTCTCTTCCACTTCATAAGAGTTCTTGCAAATCAAGGTTTACCTGATTTTATATAGTGGGAGGTATTTAAGAATCCCTTCACATGCACTGAAACCACGGCTTGTTGGAGGAGCTTGAGCGTTCCGATGAGCTTTATTTACTAGGAATATCCTGATAGGTTATCCATGCCAGATAAATCGATACCTAGGATCCAGATGAAAGGCTGTCACGCAGCTTCTAGGTATACCTCAGTGAAGAGGCTGGAAATTCTTAATACGCCAGTCGTGTGACCATTGAGTTGGCTTCGGGTTAAAAAGAAATGGGAAGACACTAAAAATGCTCTTTATAGTAAAACTTGGACAGAAACGAAATAAAATTAATCGTGGAAATTGGCTAACTCAGAGCATCAAAATGGGTGTCATGACTTCTACCGGAGTGTGTTTCGTGTGATGGCGCAGAATGCAACTCCTCCATCGCCATCAAACTAAACCCTTGCAGAGCCGCAAATAAGACTAATAGAGAGCCACAACTGTTATGTGCGCGTAATTGAATCCTCGAATGATACTAAGGACAGGAAAGTTCGAAAAAATCAAGCAAAAAACTGTTAAAGGAAGTATACATATCCTGGTAGGTGCAAGTAAAGCAAGATGGAGAAACAGCGAGCCCAATACGCCCAATACGCCGACTACCAATTGAACGTCTACTATGAGTAATTTATTGTGGACGGAAAGGAAGTCGAAGTGGGGTAGCCGTAGTAGTATGATTGCTATTCCACGTTGAATTCCAGGTAATCACTGTAGGAAAAAGAGAATCAATGAATGAGGAATACTAACTTAATTTAAAAATAGAATGTTAAAATAAAGTTTCATGGTCCATGGTCGTGTTATCCATGTTGATGCTGGAAAACTATCTTCCTCCGGTGTTGCCAGAACTACCATTTTGTAATTACCAAAAATTGATATAAATTATAATATTTAATAGGTATTAAATAAAATACTTTAATAATCACCAATGAATATGTTCTGGCAAATAATTTGAGTGCTGGTGATATTTTAACCTGTTATCGGAAATACGAAATAAGCTCCTCTCTATAAAACACCGGGGGAATTATTATCTATACGTTAGTAATAAGTCCGCGGTATAAATTTTCTGATGTCTAAAAGGGGAACAGAAAGGTTTTGCAAACACTCAGAAATATAACGCTACAATTCTTCGTGGTCCTGAAAAAAATTTGACAGCCGAGTGGTTAATATAAGGTGGACTTGTGATTAGATATGTTAGAGAAAAAAACGGGCTCAACAAATTCCCCTCTGATCCAGTTGACACCGTCATATAATCATGAAGTGAAGAGGTAGGTAATTCAAATGACAAACTAAAGACAAAAACATAAGAAAGCACTTGTTAATGAGACTGGATCACACTGGTGGACGAACTGATGGAAGGTGCGATGGAATGGGGATAGGGAAAGATATATGAACAAGAAATGAGGGTTTTGAAATTTGTTTGTTTTGATTAATTAGCTAATACAATTTCAACGCAGAAAAACACGCTCAAATTAAGTTCTAGCATCATCACAGGTAAGTATAGACGGTAGGCATGGAATACGCCTATAGACAGAGGAAGATATCTGTAAGATTATACTATGACTGCATACAAGGTTAGGAAAAACGTCATCGATCCACACATTTTCCTGGGGGGATCTGATTCGCGTCAAAACATTGTAAATTGTGAAATGTAATTTAAAATTCCAGAAGATTAAAAGCCAACATCGGCTGGAATAAAAAAAATAAATATCAAGTTTAAGTAGTTGTAACTCTAAAAAGGGATAAAGAGGGGGGAAATGCAGATATGAAATGACCACAGAAAAGCAATAACAAGAACTACAAAATAAAAAATAGAAACGGCAATTACCAATATAATTAGGTAGCTATTGATTACTTACTGCAGGGGTAATTAGGAAAATAAAAGAGAAAATAAAATTATCTCCATGCTGGGGAGGAGGATTTCAGACTTTCAGAGATTTAAATCATAAAACTAAATGAGAAAATGTGTCGAAAGAAACGGTGAAAATATGGCCAGAAGGAATTACTGGGATAAGAAAAACAGGTTACACTGTTTAAGACTGTAAAATAATATGCATTAAGATAGGAATTATTAATCGAATTCGGGGAAGTTATTTACATACATGTAAAACATAAGAGTACATTCATACCTACTATATCTATATTAGGACAATATATTTACGCACAGATAGAAAGTCGTACGTAGATGAAGATAGTTACACCCAAGAATACTGGAGAATGAGATAAATCAAGTAATAAGGGGAAATTAAGAAAAAGACCAAAGACAAAAATATAGAATAGATTATATCTCCACAGCAATATTTCAGGCTTAATAGATTTACAGATCGAAGACTTATTCTATCCGTATCGTGGAAACTATGATGGAATTTCTCCTGAATACTTCCTTGGTTAAATACCTATCCATATCCTAAAAAAAAAATCAGTAGAATTACATTTTAATGTTTGAATAAGGTGATTAGTTAAGCATCGATTAGTTAAGCATCGATTAGTTAAGCATCACAAGCGGCACAAAGGTAGTCAGAATTAATCATTTTCATAAATGTTGAAGAATAGGAAAATCAGCTATTAAGATCAGTTTAAAATTAATGTACAGAGATGGTACGTTATGCAATAACACTATTTAAAGCACTAACTGAAAGAAATATACCACATTACCAAGTCTTTGCTTCGTGGATTTCGAGATGATATTCAATAAAGTGAAAACAATTAATGAGAGTATTTCAGTATTAAGAAATACTGTATGGACTGATGAATCATTTTATAAATTTGCGCAAAAATCTGTCTACTTAAATAACTTGGGTGGTGTGAGGCGTCATTTTGTGTAAGTAATTCGTATTGAGGTAGAAAAACTTGTTTTTTCCACACAAACTATATTACTTAAGACCTAGGTTTCGAAGATGACTTTGTAAGTCGAATCCTAGGTCGTAAGTAATAAAGTCCATGTGGAAAAACCAAGTGTTTCTACCTCAATACTTAAATAACTGCAGATGGCAGACTTGGATTGGCCTTGGAATGCACGGGATTGGCAACGGAAGCAGGATTATCCATTATGACAAACCCTTTTTAATAAGCCCAAAAGTTGGCAAGAGAGATATTTGAGGGCCTGGAGACATGAAGGAAAGTATACAGGTATCCTATTAAGTAAATATGATAGTCACTGCCATCAGTAAGCCAATACTAACCAAGTTAGTCAGCCAACCTTCAATTCTTGCAGAGCATATTACTGAGGCAATGTACGATTTAAGGGGAGAATGAGTCAAGAGAAAATGTAAGTAATTAGATTGCAAGGGAGAAAAAAGCTAGACTGGGTGTTAAAAAGTTCATTTGCATTATAAGAGCATAAATATAGGAACAGCTTCCTCGCCGAGAGCTCACGTCTCGAATATACTAATTTTGAGTGGATAAAGGAATGCAGAAACAATTATAAATTGATAAAAGAAACAGTGGAGCAAAAAATGTATTCATTTCGTGGCAGTACATTTAGAGGCCTACGATATGTTGATCGCAGAAACTAATAAAAATATACCCCTGATTTAGATAATATATATGATAATAATTTAAGGAGGTTGATTTCTGTGAGAAATGCATTTGGTCGTTGTCCAAAGATGTATGAAAGCCTTCAGCAAGCTTCTGTTATTCATTATTAAAATAATATCAATTTTAAAAACAATAAATACTGGTTATTAAAATGTGCGTAATTAACTCTAAGGTCACATTAAAACGTGGTTAAAATGTATAATACATACCATAACTCAGGCTCAGGAAACAGTAATTTATATTATCACTAAGAAAGTAAGTTAATATCACAAAAAATATGCGTTATTTCTATTCCTTAAAGATGAAAGCTAAGATGAATTTGAGCCAAAAAATTGATTGCTTTAAAAACGTCTTCTTTTTTGAGTCGGAGATACAATACTCTTTTTCATAGCTCAAATCACGAATCCATCTATATCACTGGAATTAATTTGTTGACTAGTGAGTGATTGTTGACGAGGTCGTGCAATAATAACACATTTGTTTACATCTATTTTAATGTTAATTTTTCAGTTTTGTAAATATTTATTAGTGGCATAAATAACAGTTTTGAGAACCGTTGTAATTTTACGATGTTGATGAATATAAACCAAAGTCGTCATGTTTTTGGTTACTTCGGTGATAATATACTATTTTTATATGCATGTAGTATGTCTGATTTATGTGAAAATAATGGAGGGGAAAATTTAAGAAGGCGCTTCCGAAAGTACATTTGCTGCAGCTGTAGTGAGCATGTCAATGATAAATCCAAGCACAAAGAAAAGTATAATTTCCCAAGAAATGAATACAAGGAAGGCATACGAATCCATCAAAAAAATAAGCCTTCACACACATTTTTATCTACATCATCAGAACGTGATATTATAAATAAGAAAGTTAAAAATACAGTCGAAGAGCATATGAAATCCGAAGCGTGCCGCCGTTCGTGTCCAGAACTTGGAAGTAAGTCATTGAATAAATTCAGTATGTCTTCCTTACTAATGGAACTCATGAAACCAACAAGTGCATCAGAAAAATGTATTCACAAGAATTCTGGTAAGAGACGTATTTCATTGCCAAATGAGTTCATGGTACCTCTCAATAGTGGTAATAACGAAAGTGAATGCATATATTCTTCAAAAGAAAGAACTTATGAAGGCATGGGAGATCAAAATTATCTATGTATTGAGAAAATTGACGGCTATGAAGACCGTGTTTGGAAAGAAAAGGATAGACCTGGGGTTTTTTGTTCCATTATTTATGAAAAAACCCTTTCAAAAGACCACAAAAAAGAACTGGCTCAACAGGAAATTTGTGAATTATTCCAAAGTAGCATCTTCCCAGGTAAATCAGAGGATGATTCAGATAAAACAAAAGCTTTGCATCATGTGGAAACATTACCATCAGAACTAAGCATTTCTGTAGCATCGTACACATTATCAAAGGTAAGCTTTTAAAATGCCAAATTGTTTACAAACTTATTTTATTAAACAATTACAAAAAAAAATATTCTCAATTTAGATGTTGAATCGTAATAAGCCTTTTATTCCTTTATCCTGTAGGAAAGTGAGATAGAAGGGGCAGGTTTCCAACTTCGTAAACTATTGCACCTTGGATCAAAAATGTCCAAAGTGTTTCCCAAAATGCTTGAAACCCAATCGGAATTAGAGACTCTATTACTAAAGGTCGAAAGAAACTGGACATTTATTGATAACAAACATAAAAGGTTTGCGCGTAACTTGCGCTTGCTGGAGTCCAGAATAAAAAATCTATTGAGAAAAGAGTATCAGCTTTTGATCCAAGCTAATACCAGTACTAATATTGTTGACGATGCTATCCGTCTGATTTATGAAGAAGAAGGTCATTGGATGAGTCTCACTAAGTCCATCAGGGATTTGGAGGATAGCTGGAGAAGTAAACCCAGTGACGATGCATATGTTCATAGGTATGATGACCATGAAAATGAAAATACAATGTTTTACTGAAATGTGTTATGTAGAAACTTACAGTGTTTGTGAAATATTGTGCACAGTCAAGTATGAAAATGTGAAACTTTTTTATTCATGGATATTAATAAAATTATAACTTACATTCAAAGGACAACATCCGACAGGGAGATAAAAACAGTTATTGCAACCATTTCTTGTTCTAAAGAATCTACGGAGGTAAAAGCGATTGTCACTAAAAGGGAAGGTCATAATTGTTCAAGTGTTTTTCTGGAAAGTGCATTCCCGGAAGAAAGAGAGATCGAAACACAGGCTAATGGTAAAACTGGAGGCTCCGAATGCGTACTAGCGGATTCGTTGAAAATCAACTGCACAACACCCAGTGACATAAATAAACCGAAAAAGCTTATAACTTGGAAAGAACTTTATTACATAAATAAAGAGAAAAATACATGATCTCATCTATAAATTATTCATATGGAATGCTCAATTTAAAATACACATGATTATTTTTGCTAATGGGTGAGGGCATCTTGCCTAACGTTCCATGACTTAACTCATAATTTCAGATTTGAAAAGCATTTTTAACAAAAAGTGTGTCCATATTTTAAGTCCATATATGCTAATTAAGTTGAGTAATAAAATTGGCTCTATGTGTGACAGATATCCAAAATGGTAAACTTTTACTGGAGAAAATGTCACCAAAGCATATTGCTTTAACTCAAATACAAGGGTGTAAATTAATACTAAAATGGGTATATTAAATATGAATAAAATCATTTAAATTGTCATAAGTATATGGGATGAAATGGGAAAAAAACATTCAAATCAAATTTAATATCTGTTTAAATTCACACAGTGAGTATCCATATATTTTTCCACAGCTAATGGCTTCAGTGCAATTTTCGTTTTAGATTATTTCTGTCCAAATTGGATTTATGGTTATTCCATTTAAGTCCATTAAAAATCATTTATCATCAATATTGAATGAAGATGCTTGTTTTATATATTTTATAATTTCAATTAAGTTAATAACAATAAGTTTAAATACATACCTCACAACTGGTTCGAATTTTGAAAATTTAAGTTAAAAAAATAAAATGTAAGGAAATCTACGATCTCGTAAAAATCCATCATGGTTGTAGACATACACGATCCCTCTCATTTTTTTGATAACTTTGCATGATATTAAATTATGATCACACCTCTTGGGAGAGTAAAAATATTCCATCAAAATGAACGATCAATAAAATACTACAGTAATGATTCATCGCTTCTTTTTTCAATTGATAAAAGAAATTTTTTACTAATCGATTCTAATTTGCGACCCACATTAGCAGTCCCAATCAGAAATGCAGAAAATCACAAAAACCAGCTTTAAGCCGAAAAACTGTACCTAAAACAATTCTTAAATCTAAGACACTTTCACCTTAAACCAAGGAAATGAAAATATAATGAGTGCGCAGAATGTATTACGATACAATTTAATTTTGTCGATGACCGTCCTTGACTATCTCTTTTTCAAATGAATCATGTTCCGTAAAACAACCGTCACCATTGGTATAAGAAATGCTTTCCCTCAGTATTTTTACCACCAAAAAATTGTCCAGAGCTCAGAGCGTTCTCACGCGCTTCCGTCCTAGACCCAAGTCAGTCCCCATCGCAGTAACCTCTCCACCGAAACGTTCTGCCGCCCCACAAAAGTCGGGATGAAGGGGAGTCCACCATTTATCAAACCCAGCGGTGGTGGAGGGTTTTCCACGGAACGGTGTTTTTTAATTGGTTCTTCCTCATCTGCGCCCCCTTGGGAATGAGAGAGGGAGGTAAATATAGGCGGCGAGGAGGATTGGGAGCTGAAAGAAGAGCGGGGCGAAGGGAGTCCTCGGGGACTATGACGGCTCTCCGGGAGGACGGATGGAAGGGCTTAGGGCGAAGGGAGTCGGGCCCGTGTGGTGGGGCGGGAACCGACGGGGATGGGGGATAGGGGGCAGGAGAGAGAGGAAGGAGGACAGGGGTGTCCGAAGGAGGAAGTTGGCGGGTGTGCGAGGGTAGCGGGCGGCGGCGACGGGGAGGGAAGAGGCCGAGTTGAAGAGCTCCCACGCGGTGTGGCTGCGAATCCAAACACATTCACGTCAACGGTGGATGGTTTGATTAAGACGGGAAACCTAAATTTGATCCTTTGCCGAGGCACCCTGAGGGATTGGATACCTATTTACTTCAAGAAACTGCGCCGCGGAAATGTGTAGGTTGCACGAATCCGAGCGCTGAATGCTCTCACGTGCGGCCATCGCCAAGACCCATTGACCATTTTAAAGCAGCGATGAATCAACTTGGTAACTAG
>LYUA01000227.1:205652-216230 GCA_002093875.1 Calopteryx splendens | reverse complement strand
TCGCTCGCTCCTTGCCTCCTCGTCCCTCTCTATCTCCTTCCCTCTCTCTCTCTCTCTCTCCCTCCCTCCCTCCTTACTGGCTCCGCACTCACTGTCAGCCCGGCAGCCGTACCGGTGAGCGACAAAACTTCGGGAGCTCCTCCACGGTCGCGAGGGAAAGAGTAGTGGAGGAAGTTGAGTTTGTGAAGGTGGGGGCGAGTGGGAGGAGGTCCACGTGTTCCCCACGGTCTGCTCCCCCGGAGCGGAGTGTGCCGCCTAACTCCTCCGCGGGATCTCCGCGGAAACTCCCGGGAAAGTCATTGCGCTCTGCGTGCGAAAAGGAGGGCCGGCGCTATCGGTTTTGGGGGGGAGGGGGCGGGGCGAAGGACTCGGGTGATGCCCACCGGGGACGTTGCCGCGGGGAGAAGAAGTCGCCGAATCCTCGTCGGCGGCGCCGGGACGGCACCTACCGCGCCAGCTTCGAAGGCCAAGCCGATTTTCTGATCGCGGGGATCGGAGTCTTGCCCACCGGTCAACGAGGCGGCTTCACCCGCAACGCCCGACGCCGGGGCGATGGCGCCTGAGCAGCGGAGGACGCGCCCGCCCGCCTCGCTCGCGGTTCCTCCGTGTCCCGGACCGCCTCAACGCCTAGAGTCCCTCGGGGCCGCATTCCGGGTGTTGCCGCGGCCCACCATGGTGTGAGCAGCGGGAGTCGCGAGCTACGGTTCGGATTCGCACGCCCCCCCTTTCCCCCCCTTTATAGGTTCGGGCGAGCCCCCACCTGATATGCTAATCGCCCGCCGTGGGCGGCGCCACGGACACTTGTTTAAAGGACTGAAATTACTGGTGGAACGGGGAAAAAGGAGGGAATAAAGTGCTCGGCCCAAGCCCGTTTCCTCGCAAAAGACCCCACAAAAAAATAGATGATCATGAGCTCCTTCCTGATGAACTCTGCGCCCTACGCAACTGTCGTGGAGCAGAAGTTCCAAACCAGCGAGGATTACTCCCAGGGAAGTTACATTCCGTCGCCGGCCACGACCGCGGACTTCTTCGTGGCCGCGGCGGCCGCCGCCGCCAACGTTCCGACGGCCGTCGGAGGCCCGGTGGTCAACGCCGTGCCGCCGTCCTCGTCACCCGTTCAAGTGCAGCACCACCACCAGTATGGTGGGGGCGGTGGGATGTACGTGGGATCCTATGGGGGTAGGGATGC
This sequence comes from Calopteryx splendens, assembly GCA_002093875.1. NCBI lineage: Eukaryota > Metazoa > Arthropoda > Insecta > Odonata > Calopterygidae > Calopteryx > Calopteryx splendens. Next base: position 215,041 of record LYUA01000227.1, on the reverse strand, counting down.
GGGTGTCGGAATGGGGGGTTTCCAGGGGAACGGCTGTGATGTCGGTGGTGACGGGGTGGTGTCCGGAGGAGGAGGGGGCTACGGCTACTACCACCCGCACCCCCAGCATCACCATCACCATCATCACCAGCAGGAGCATCAAACCCACCACCACGTCCCACACCACCATCACCTCCACCCGCACAACCAGCACCACGCACAGAACCCAAACCTCCACGCCCAACAGCAACACGTGCACCACCAGAATGTTCAGCAACACGTCATCCCTGGGGCCATGCTGCCTCACGGCGCGCCCATCCCTCAGCACCACATGGGCCACCCGGCGCTACACCAGCACCCGCACCACGTGCCGAGGGATCAGGGCCAGGATCATGCTCACCTACCCCAGCAGCAACAGCAGCAGCAACCGCAGCAGCAGCCGGCGCCCCAGCAGCCGCCCCCGCACCAGCAACAACACCACTCCCAACTCCTCCCCCATGCGCCCCACTCGCCCCACCACCTCCTGCAGGGCCACCCGCACCCTCACCACCTAGTACCGCAGCAGCACCCGCACCAGATGCAGCAGTCCCCCACGCAGCCGGCGCCCCAGTCCGTCTTGCCGCCCCTCGTGGCGGGCCCCCACCTCCCGCCCACCTCGCAGCCCCAGTCGCACCAAGCGCAAGGGTCGCAACTCGCCCCCGGCCCCGGGGGGTGCGGCGGGGAAGGCGGAGGGGGCATGGTGGGCTCCTCTGCGATGCCCATGGGCTTAAGCGGCAACGGGGACCTGAGCGACGGGGATGGTGGGGTGTTGCTGGGCGCGGACGGGAGCAGCAGTTGCAGCGGCAACGATGGCGGGAGCCCCGTGATGATGATGGGGTGCTCCGGGGGGCAGATGGCGGGCAGCGGCGGCGACTGCTCCACGCCGCCCGGATCGCCCATGGACTCGGGCGGCGACGACTGCTCGGACAGCGGCGACGGCGGAGGAAGCAGCTCCGGCTCCCGCGTCATTTATCCCTGGATGAAGAAGATACACGTCTCCGGAGCATGTAAGTGGTCCACGTCACGGTTCACCGCGTCGACGAACGAGAGGCACACAAGATTGATTCACGGATGCCTGGTCCGTGATGACATCGGTCGTAAAGCGATAATTGGAAATACTGTAATTAGCCTGCAAATCACCACTGAAATGGACGCATGGGTTGAAGAATATCTACCTAATATGATGAAACCATCAAAAATCGAAGAAAATAAATGATGATCTAAGTAAAAAAATAAGATCGTAAATAATTTTTGTAACATGATGAGGATACCAAAACAAAATTTCCATAGATTTTTTAGCAGAATTGTATATTTCTTCTAAAATTTATCAAAAAAATTTGGTTTTATACACGGTAAGCCAATCAAAATACATAGCAAGTCTAGAATCTGAAAATATGCTAAATAAAACTATTACTTCGCATACATATATTTTTGAAAAAAAATGCATGGAGTTCAGTCTACATACCGATTCTTTGCCGTTGATGTTAATAAAAAGAAAATAGATAAAACCAATCGAGAGTATGTTACTATGTCATACTATTTCATTAAGTAAGAAATTAATTAAAATGCAAATATTTGATTGAAATTAAACCTTCTATTCTATTAATAATGATGGACGAAAAGTTCCCGCACAATTGAATTTTCTATATTTCGTTTTTTTTAAACATGAAACGTACCGAACGTAGCATGCCTTTATGTTTTCAGGTATCATAAAATCAGCTCCCAGAGAAAATGAATAGTCAGGGATACGAATGTTTACATATGTTCTATTTTACAATATTTAAGTGTATAGCGTTTAGATAAGGGCCAGCTTTCATTAATTTAGACAAGCGTCGATAACTTTAGGGCTGAAAAACTGCTGCATAGTATTTTCCAGATTATCTGCAATAAGCATAGAGTTTGTCAGAACTTTGCCAAATTTTAATTGAAAAGGTAATTCTTTGCACTCTAAAACTCTCTCAATGATTTAGAGTATTCCGTATTACGAAATGTGATTAAATATAGTGTTAGGTAGTAAATAATTAATTTTCAATAATGCAGCTTAGAAAATCTCAAGAAAAATTTAATAGTAAATGTTATGCAACTAAAAGAGGTGAATAAATATAAAATGAAAAGCACTGCCAAAAGAAGTTGTGGAAAATAAATAGGTCCAATTATTTCTCTATATTATACCTATGTTTAATTTATCTAGGACTATTTGAGATATTGTTATAAAACCAAGAAACTAAGAATGTGAGATACGAATTCAAAATAGAAATTCTGTGCATAATTTAAAAATATTGGGGAGACATTATCCAAATAATCAAATGTACAAATACATACCAGGTTTGCAGATGTAATAGAATTAAATTTAAATGAAACTTGTTCTATCTTAATAGTAAAAGTTACTATATTTTCTGTTTTATGTAAAAAAAACAAGTATCAGTTTCTCCCGAAAGAACAAAACAAAACTTTTCTTAATTAATGTACTTGATATTTTACTTATAAGTCTTTGCATTAGCTCAAAATATGCAAAAATTTGTTAAAAATCGTAACCTCAATGTTAATTTAGAGGCCATCTGCAAAATATTTAGAAAGATTTCAGGCGTAACAAACCAGGGATGAATTGTCAGACTTCATAGTGTTTCCAATGAGAAGTAGTGCTCTGATCAGACGTCTTACATCATTTATTTTCCCGAGTTACTTTTGATGCGCGGGTTCATGCGTAAAATGTCTTGTTATCATATTGGCAATGAGTATTGTTATTTACCTTGAAGTTATGATCAGTAATTTCATTCACATAACTTAAAACACTTAACCAGTACCCAGTTGTTTGCTAACCATCGTATCCTAAGTAAAATTAAACTTCTCTCCTTAAGAAAAGTTGTTTAAAGTCAAAAATTATTTACACATAAACCATGGATAATTCATAGCCCGAGTGTACTTATAATGCCGATGCGGATTTAGACAGTGCATCGGATATTCACCTATTACACTGCTTCAACACATTGTGATGAAACCTAACGACAGTTTAAACACGCAGAAAACTACAGTAATTGTAATAGGAACTCGTAAAATATACATATTTAACATATAACAGAAGTATAATGAATAAAAGAGGAATATAATGTGATGGATGAAGGAAATCAAGTTCCTCAGGGGCGAGAAGAAAATGAGAAATTTCTTCGATTTCGACATTTGAATCAATTAGAAATAGAATGAAAAAATTTTTTTCTATGTAATATGCACTCTGCATATAAACAATAAGGCAAACAAATATTTGAGCGCTCTCACACTTTTGTGACTCGTGCGAATAAGACCTTTTAACTCAACAATCTGTACCTATTACTCAGACATGACACTGTGAGTAAGAGAAAGAATCTGCCCCTTTTGATTTTAACAGACCAATTCATCAAATAATATAAACATTTAACCTGAGAATATTTCTCTTCAAACTCGACATACTTCATGTACAGGCGGAGGCGTAACACTGCTTCTCAGCATATGGGGCATTATTTGAATGTTATGCCTTGAAACTGCCACTACGAGACACTGGTAGACAGTACCACTAAATGAACAGAATATATTGATTCTTTTAAAGTATATTTTTGTAACTTTTTAGACATAAACGATTGAATTTATACATAACGTCTAGTTTGCTACTCTACCTTGCATTCATTTCCTCTGAAAACCGTCCGGATTTATTAATGATCAAGGGTTAAAGCGAAAATCTAATAAATTGGAAACATTGAAATTCCTACGTTTACTGTCGAGCACTTGGTCAGAATATAAACCCAACGTAAAATTACAAAGTATTGAGTGCGTCATATCTACAAGTATAGTGCAAAGAACGGTATTTCTTGCACCTTGCTTGGATATTCTTGATCTATCTAAAAATGGCAGCAAGCTAAAAGTTCCCGAATTTCTAGCAGAAATATGCATGCCTACGTTCGGACTATTTAATGAGTTAGGAATAATTGAAACCAGTATTATTAGTTTAATTGCAAGAAAAATAAAATGTATTTGAGTTAAAAGAATCTAAGTAGTGATGCCTATTGTAACTTATTTTCACAGTACATATACAATTGTTACGTAAATACGAATTCAAATGATGATGGATATACTTTGAGTTGAAGATTCAAAAAATAATACATTCTTCAAATCTAAATTTTTTACGGGCATACATATATAAACACCATTTAAGATATATGAAGCAAATTTTGAATGATTTTTCTGTGCGCACCTGTTACCTATAGTCGAAATTATAATCTTTTTTCAAGGGGTATTACATGATATACCTACTTCCTATACCTAGTAATTTTTCAATGGGTTTTATCTTTGTGGCTTATAATGAAATTTTTATCGCCCTTGCACCGCAAAAAGTATGAAAAATCATCCACTGCGATGAATAGGAGACGGAGAAGCTTTCCCTTTACTGTACTCTCCATTTTTAAGTTTAATTTTAACAGTGTTCTACCAATCAAGGTATAAGTTTGATGGACACATAAACAGACTACCCATTACTTCCTACATTTATAAGACCCACCTAATTCAAAAATAACACTGCGATACCCTTCAATGCAAAAAGCCTTTCTTGAACACTCATGCCTTCTGCCACCCTTCATTTTGCCTAAATTGCCTAATCTTTCACTCCCTCAACCTCACTTACCCAACGTTCTACCCTCAATCACAATCTCCAACACTCCATAATACTCAACATGCATCTCCTTTCCCTGTAATTTTTGAATTTGCCCTAACAACCTTCACTCTTACCCTCCTAGTTTTAGAACTTATTCTTTTGTTAATTACGACTCTTTCACTTATTCCACACAGAGATCTCAGAAGACTTCATCCTACGCCTGTCCTCTTGCCTCCGCACAGTACAAAGCTATGTTCCATCAGTTTTCATTAAGATTTTCTTATCATTGCTTAAGATTCTTGTCATTTCATCCTCTTTGTAAAAAGTACTTCACCTGAAGCAATTCTTCTTTTGATATCCTCCCTACTGTGACCATCTTCATCTAAAATATTTCCACATAGGTTAACTGTTCTAGCTGATCAGGTTTATGACAATTTCAAGTTACCATTGAAAACAGGCTATTTATGTAAATTTTTACAATACAAATCCTTCCAATCCATTGTACAAAATTATTGATAGGTATATTAAAATTTCTAATCTAAGGTGTAATAAGTTCTGCGCCGACAATGCAGTTGTAGGTATTACTTATCATAGATTACAATCAGTATGAAACTAAAACCGTTGATGCCATTTGCTTATAATATTTCCCCAGTATATTGTGCTAGGCATGCATGAAGACGCCTTAATAGTATTATCACGCTGGTAAAAGACTCAAGATGCCTCTCTGGAGGCTATATGTGGGTCTGTAGAGTTCTAAGCTCCACACAGCTTTTATTTACCCGACTCTGCTAGTGCGAGATTTTGGCAGGAAAATTATTCATCCCCAGACATTGAGATAATGTGACAGTATTTTATTGGATTATATGGATGACTGATATAATATGCCAACCAAATGTTAAAAAATGGTATTTGAAACTATCGCATTATATTGGTCTAAAACATGTGATCACTAATCATCGGAGAACCTAGAGTAAAAACAAAAAATTAATTAATGACAGAAACAGAAAATAATACATCAATTATCATCGAAACTGATTGATGAAGCAATAATATTCTCGAATAAAGTTTTAACGGCTATAAGAAACGATACTAAGAGAAATATAAGATTGTTAAAAGGATAATGTCCGGAACGATATTTTAGAGTAATATCCTTCACTCAAGCGAATTTTAGATTGGTCGAGCCCAGCTATTTCTCCATTTTTAGTAATTTAATCTAGTGATACTATTTAGTAGTTTTCAGCATGAAGTGTATTTATAATGTGGAGAACTACCTAAGTGAAGGACTTTATCCGTAATTATTTTATTATAAATAGGATATAAAGGCAAAGCACCGCGTGATCACATGTGTCAATCAAGTTTGGATTCGATCATAAGGTAGCTGAAATTCGCAAGGAAGTAATATGATTCATGATACATGGATTTCTGAGTAGGTATTTAAGAATAGTACCACGAATTTTAGAAGAGTATTTCTTGGGTCTACACTAATGAAAACAAAACCTCTGAGGGATTAATTTGGTCAAAAATTCAAATACCTTCGTCATTAATTGTAACCAAATTTTATTTCAAGTGAATTGAATATAAGTGCATTGAATGCATATTCGTACTATTATACTTATTAGAACATACTAGCAGAACTGCAGGTTCATTCTAAACGGGGAAGACGGAAGTAAGTACCTACAGCAGTCCTGCTTATGCAGAATAGAATCTCAGATATATAAATTTAGCAATGTTATTTATACTAATTTTAAGTAGAAACTGCCCTTGTAGTCATCTCATAATACTCAGCATTAAGCAATTTTACTGAATTTGCTCATTGTGAAAACTATGCAACTCCATGAATATGGCAGATTTTTCTGGCTCATATTGTATGAGAAAGTGTCTACGTTTAGAATTCATTAAGAAAAGAAGAACTCACCAATACAGACGACACCCAGCATCGAAGAATGTTGGGTTTGCGATAAAACAAAGAATTCAAATAAATCGAGGAATAAAATGAGAGCACACACAGTTTTCACCAGAAAATAAACTAAGGACCACCAGCTACAACAAAATGTGAGCGTCTGAGATGGCGATGGACTCGACAATGAAATGTTAAGAGATAATTAGGTACAGCAGTAATACCAACGCGGATATTGCTATCCACTCATGCCGCGTTTACACTGCTAGCTTTCCACGCTGGTGAGTCCTACGCTAGTCGCAAGTTTGCTGTGCGATTACGCAAGTTGGTGCTAACCATGGTATAGTTTTCAACCACTATTGTNAGTTGAAAAGACAGTTCCAAAGGGGCAATCGTAATTGGTATTGCATTACGTCCAACAGTTACGCGCCCTTATGTTTATTTGTCTATCCACGATTCGTAAAACCCTTCATCAGAGGTCATCAGCTTCTACCAGAGTCACATGTGATTCTAAGTTAGTTATAACCCCCATTTTAACCATTATTCAATCCTAGTAATGTGAACGGGCCATAAGTGATACTTTTTAACGTTTAGCAATTAAAAACTTAACAATGACGACACTGAAATCGCTATTGACATAATGATACAATGTAACATTAAGCTATTAGATTTAGAGCGGAATGGAAAAACGAAAGGGAAAAGGAAATCCCTGTTGAATTTTCATCGAAATGGTAAATATACCATCACCAAGCGCCAATTGGTGTTATCTAAATTTTGGAATGAAAATAGAAAATTGATGTTTTGTTTTCTAATGGAGAAATATCAAATTATAAATAGCTCGTAGAAAGCTTTCCTTTTGCGATCTTAACTGTATGGTAGCATTGCCATAATGTTAGTGATTCCAGCAACACATTTCTCCAGTGATTTCTTATGGACCTCTTTCCCCACTGTATTCCTATATTATAAGAGGCCAACTCAAAAATTCCATTGTTCGTAAAATTGACAGATACCTAATTGAAAATGAAAATTTTCACTGAAAACTAATATTTTATCAAAGTTCAAGCTACTTTTAACCGAAATTCACATTCGACAATAACATGGAGAATTTTTAATAAATTTCCTTTCTTGTGGTACTTTTCTCGAGGTCATACGATTATTCTTCCTAATTTATTTTAGCAAAAGGTAGGTATATATTCTGAAAGCAATGAAAATGACTTTTACATAAATTCCTTACGGGAACACTTTGACTCGTTTGGAGTCGGATCGAACACCGTTAGGTAGTACGTAAAAATCTCTGATGAGGCATTTAATAATCTTTAATTCAGTTTCAAAGTTGTGCAACTTTTAGTTCTCGAGCTCGAACATACACACATGCAAACTTCCTACTTAATTTATAAGATTGATACATATATGTTTCTGCTCAATGCTCAACATTGATTAATTAGGACAAATGCGTCAACAGCCCTGAAATGAATGCTTAATTCAATAACAAGAATTTAGGAGGATGATTTTTCTTCGCCAACATAAAAAATTATCACTAAGCAGATTAAGGTGATGAGCACAACTTATTTTCTCCATTGTTGTACTATCTAAAAAATCATACCTACTTCAAGATTTCTAAATCATTATGAGCGGGAGAAATATACAGCAGTACACAACCTTATTCCACAGCTAAAAACTCCACTTTATATAATACATTTTGTCCTGATATCTTTCAATATTATAACTTAATGGCCGTAAATCACTGTAGTAGGATTACATTAAGTACTGACCCATATTTGTTTATGAACAATATTTACTCATTTGAGATTCAATAAATAAATCAATTTTGTGTTGTTCAGGTTTAGTCCAATGTAATGATTCTCTGTTTATTATGACTGCCGTTAAATATGAAATGGAATGCATAAAGGTAAATAAATTACTGCCAACGTCTAGGAAATATTTTGAAACGCATCTTGGAGTAGGTACTCAAACTTTGTTTACGCATACTGCACGGCAGTAAAGGCTACTTCTTTTTATTATTCCTTCAATCTTAAAAGCTTTTATAAATATCTAAGTAAATATAAAATTGATAAATATTAAATCAACGCAACAAAATTTTCATTCGGGCGGTATCAAATACAACTATGTGACCTTTAGGTGCCTCACAGAAGACTAAATTACAATACCCACTCGTAATTCATCGAATCCATTTAGATGAGCTTATTAAATAACAGAGTAAAACGTTATGAGAATAGGTTTTAATATTCTTGTAATAACTAACCTCTCCTGTTAAGAAGACCTTTATAGGAAAATAAACGTTTTTATAAATAATGAAAAATATTTATGATGGTGTTAGAGTTCCCAACAACCGATATCATCCACTTCTTAAGCATGTAAGTAATTAGGGAATTAAGGGAATAATTTGAGCAGTTACAAAAGGGACAAAATAAAGCTATCACAGTGAAGGGAAGGGCGCAGATAAAAATAAGGCAACCAAGGCTACCTTTCATAATCAGAGAGTCATTTTAATCGTACACGTAACCAAATGACGGCCAAGCAAGTTAACCATCGCAGCCATGTAACTTCCGTTTTTGCTAAACACAATGTACAAACAAAGCATTAACTAGCGAATAGATAAATGTCAAATTTGCGGCCGAAATAAAATCCCATGTCTGCACCTTTAAAACGATTTAGGCCGGCAAAAAGTGGACAAGGGCCATCTCAAGCGGCGCCTCTTTTAAACGCGTGAATTAATGATGGACACAATGTAACCCCTTGCATAAAAACCGCAAGATTAATTAACGATTCCTTCCACCAGGCGTCCTTTGTCTCTTCACGGCCACCGTCGATAGGCGCCACCCTCCCTCTCTCCCC
>LYUA01000227.1:104014-114772 GCA_002093875.1 Calopteryx splendens | reverse complement strand
GTAAGCCAGATTGATACGACAGGAGGGCATTAACTAAAACATTAAGCATACATTTATTTACACATTAGAGAGAATAGTACATGATACTATACCGTCATTCTACAAATACACAAAAACATTATCGTGAACCCTTTACGTAAAGAGATTAGGTTATCTCATTTTCTTAAAAAGATGTTTTTGTTAATTTCCCAGATGGGCTTTCCGGTGTCATTTCAACGATAACGCGTGTATTGGTGACCTAAATAGGTAGGTATGTATTTCGATGGTCACGATTCACCACACGCAAACTCTACCAAGGGCATGTACAAGATACAGAATAGCAACAGTATGTACGGGTAATTCTAATTTGCGCCTTTTCCTTGGAAGTACTAAATCGGATTGCCCTTATGACAACGGGAATTATTTTCAACGCTAACGCAAATCCCTAGAGCAAAAATGGATGGAATTTTTCGCCCAATTGCAAGGCAAGAGGAAAAGAAAAGATTAGCGGAGCCATTAGCGGAGAATAAAATATAGATACAATGCTTAGTTATCGTTAGCTTAACGGCGAATTTCCCCACATTCCTAGAGATAATGATGAAAACTCGGTGAATCTCCTAAGATTTTTCATTTTAGCCAATAGTTGAAAGGGAATTCCGTAAATATATTCAACAAAAAAAATTGCCATCAAATGTGAAGAAAACACTCACAAAAGCATCATCACATTCGCATTGTTAGAAATCGCAGAGAATGCAGGAATCCGAAAGTCACTGAAGATAATATTTGCCAATAATTTATTATCCAATTAGGGAAAAACATCCTAATTCAAAAACTAATCTAAATCTGCAACATACAGTACATAGCGATTCGTCCCATGGGTGTGTTACGAGGTATTTCAAGACGCTATTCTTTGGTCATGTCATTCATTTTAGGGAGCAAAAAAATTACCTTTTATAGTGTTGGTTGAAGGAAAATTTAGGTAACAACAAAGTTAATCGAAAGTTTCATTCCTCCGAAATAATGGTTGACGTGAAATTTGAATGCTGCGTTCATAATTTTGGAGTTTATTACCCTTGAATGTTAAGAACTTACATACGAGGGTGCCTTCTGTGTCACTACGTGTGATCGTGTGTCCATTTTACTTGGCTTAGTATATCTTTGTGGAACGTCAAACCATAAAGAATTTAGTTCATCACACACCTTCCGAAGCTTCCATAGTCAAGTCTATCATCTCCGACGGTCTCTAGAGTCATTGGATTTTTAGGAAGCATTCATCTGACTACGATCAAAGAGAAGGAATTGAGTCGAATGAGCATTTTCATCGTTCGCATGTACATGAACCCATGGTCTTCAAATCCAATTTCCCCTCTGCTCCAGGGAATGATATTATTTTCATTATCAACCTCATTGAGTATTTAATAATTGATCGGACACTGGTTGCAGAAGTCCATGACCACTGTATTAATCATTTATGGTACCTAAGTGAAGTGCTATTATTATGCTACCTTCTTCATTAAGGTAGACCTCAGGAAGAAATGAGATCCCTCGTTAACGGTCTTAGAAGATGTGCAGACACATCTGAACCAACTAAATGCTTTGTGATAAGGGCTGAAGACTTGAAAAATATTAACCTATGAGACCTAGTAATCACAACAATCATGAATTTCTTTACTCTCCTGTGCATAAGAACAGAATTTCTAGACAAATCCCCACAGACCTGAGATGATAGAGAGGACTTCCGTCATTGTATTTCTTTAGTTCATGGAATATAAGAGTCACTAATGATCATGATGAGAGATATTGTGCTGATCCAAACGTAAAATAAGATACTGAACAAAAAGGAGAATCACCTGCGTTTCCTTTTGCAGAACGCCAGTGTGCATCGCCGGCGCACGCCTGGCGTAAGAAACCCTGGTTAAAGATTGTGGGATATAATAAGGATCATAAGAGTCTACTCTAAGGCCTCTTTGTTCATTTTCAGGGAATTTTTTATAGTTTGAATGCATTGTACGTACAAAATCTTGCATTTTCTGTTGTTATTGTCCCTTGTATTGTTTAAATCTTTCATCCAGCTTTGATGCTTTACTTTCACTGCGTGACAATTGAGAAATTTGTGCGGTTATTTCACCAATACTTTTCCATCTTATTTGTGATATAATAAAACATATACTAATTGAAAGACAAACTACAGAAAAAAATCAGAGTAATTACAATTCGTGAATAAAATAAAAAATTGTTTCTAAACATTATCTCTTGGAAACTTCCTACAGGTCCTTGACATTACAAACTTTCTACGGTAAGTAAGCTTGATAAAACACTCAATCCCTAGGAATCACAATATCTTGTGCTACTTGAGTAAATAGCTGTAAAAAATTGTAAATTTAATATTGTCGCAATCCGAAAATTCTGCGTCAAATGAGACATTCCATCAATAAGTATATTTTTTAGACTTTGGAAATGATTACACCATTTTATATCATACGGAATGTAACTAATTAAGGCCTACTTATGGATTAAAATGGAAATTTGTAAGTGTATTCACTTGCATAAAGCGGATTATTTACGAAAAACCACTCTAAAGATATAATAAAAGTTATTTTTTAAATCTCAACGCGGGTTACATTTTAAAAAATAAACACATGGTCAATCAGTGACGGAAGTCTCTTGATTCACTCTCTAGTTACTCGTTCAAAATCGTAGTCAAGATGCACGAAATACGTATGTCGGGTCCTAACCAGAAGCATTCCTTCAAAATTTTTTTGAAGCATACTCTCCAGCCTCAATGGAATGGTTAAACCTGATGCAGCGTGTTAACAATAGACATGATGACATTTGCGTAAATGTGAAGTATTTACGGTTATTGTGTATTGCTTTAGGCTCCCTTAAGCATTCGTAGAAATACCATTGCGGCACACAATCTCACCGTCCAACATTCAAACCTCTCTCTTCATTCGTCACTCCCCAATTCATTCCCTCACGATATAGCCACCGTTTTCTTCGCCAAACTCGTTTCTTCGTTCTACAGAATAAAAGCGAAATCCTCCTTTTGCCCCACCCCCCTCGGTTCCATTCCCTAGCTTCAAATAAAACTATCCTACGTTCATCTCGACGTCGTCTCCGTTCCCTGCATTATTCATGTTTAATTTCGTCCAATTTCAAGCACGCCGTCGATCCTCCCTATCACAAGAACCGTAGAATTATACGTTTCCTTCTTAAAGATCAACGCAAGCATTACGAGAATTGGTCAGTTATGGCTAGCGTAAATACAAGTAATCGTGCTTACCAGTTCAAATGAATGAATATGTTCACTCAGAATACAGCGCTTTGAAATCAAGCTCTAAATTTCGGATGGTTGTTTTTTTTCCGAAATATCTGTTAAACATCAGAACCGTGTTTTTTCTGGTCATCATTACAGTATATATAATAATATTCCTTTAAAAAATATCGCATTTCACAGAAGCTTGTCAACACATCACCAGTGATTCCCACAAGCTCCATCGTTTCCCAAATGAAAGTCGTATGCGTGTTACCGAATATCATAGAAAGACGTCTGAATCTAAAAACGCTGCTACTTTTCTGAAATACTAGGTAACTTTCGGGGTCGGCATGCCAGGAAAATATTGGATATTAGAACTAGGATAAAAATGAAGAAAAAACAACACTAGGAAAAATTAGAGGTTCACAATGACCGAAATAAGTACAAGTTGCAGCGAAAGAAGCGCGATGATGATTTATTTACGCCATTCATCTTCTTCTTTGGTTTTCAGCCTTAGACTGGTTGGCAGCTATCGCATTCCTCCATAGATTTCTGTCCCCTGCGAGTCGTTTCATTTCGGTGTAGGATGTGCAGCCGACGTATTCTATTAGGTATTTGCTTTATCTATTTCAATCAAGGTTGACCTCTGCAATTTTTTACAAGAATGTTACCCTCTGTTATGGTTATGAGCCAGTCTTCGATGTGTCCAATCCATTCACCTCTTTTCCGTTTCGAGTTTTCCCAGAGTGTAGGATGTTTCTCAAGTTTTTAGAGGACTTCATTGTTGGAGATCTTATCTGTCCAGCGAATTTTTAATAATCTCCTATATCTCTATAGTTCAAATGCTTCCAGCCTTCTTCGCTCAGCTGTTCCAATAGTCCATGTAATGCATTAGAACACTTCACACGCAGACTTTGAGCAATCTTTTCTTAAGGCTTAGACTAAATTTGTTTCACGTTAGGTAGCTCTCTTTCTCGTTGAATGCTAATTTTGCCAAATTTATCCTGCAACTTATTTCTCGTTTGCCTCTCCCGTCGGCTGTAATTTTACTTACAGCTGAGACCGTTAATATTAGATGGATAATTAAGACATACATGGCTATAGGGATGGCATAGCCCATTGAAGAGTGAAGGAAGGGAAAAGACATCGAGAAGAACAAAAGGGAAACAAATTGGTCGCATTCTAAGGCACAAAAATAAACTGACGACAGCAATTAAAAGTACTACAGAAGGAAATAAATACAGACGAAGGCCAAAGATGAATTGCGAAAAGAAAGTGACGACAGACGTCAGCGAACAGAGCCATGGAGATATAAAGATGTTGGCAGGGAACAGTAGCATATCTCGGAGAGCTGCTGCTGCTTTAAAAACCAATCCTCGGGTTTACAATTATGATGTTGACGAATTTTTGGAAAGACGGAAAGGTGAATAGAGAAACCAGACTCCCCCTTATTTCTTACTAACAACGAAAGGCGTCAACGGCCCTTCAATTCAACAATTCATAGAAGTTAGCATACTATAGTATTCTCCTCACGGCAAATCATTGAAAATCACTAGTCACTCTAGAAGTCTAAGTCGGACTTCCGGCACAGGGGGGAATTTTTCTAGACACAGCACCAAAGGGATCCCTTATTGAGTTACGAAAATTGCATCATTTTGCATCTCACCTGACCAGCGAATTTACGCTGGCTTCAGCTTCGGTCGATTTCAATTAAATCAATTTACAATAAAGAATTGTTTTTATATTTTAATTTTGAATTTTAGATATTTGTAATAAGAATTAAAAGACAGGCTTTTAATAATTATAAGAGTAACATGAGGGTGTGGACATGCATATGATAGCTCACACCTTTTTTTTAATGAAAAATTCAATCTCATTCTAAATTAAGTGGACGAACCCAGGCCCAAAAATGATATCATTATTCCAAAGGGGATCCCATCCTTAAACGCGGTAGCGTTGTCATGCACCTGATGAGCCTGTACCTGTACCTGATGAGCTCGTATCCGTTTGACGATACATGAAATACAACTTCTAAAAAATGGTTTAATTTCATCCTCTCCCATCATTCGTAATTGTGAGTTTAATGAATATATTTATAATAAGGTATGGTAGGTAATTATTTTGAGAAACATAGAGCTATGCACACAGAAATATTGTCGCAAACTTATGCGATAATCAAAACCAAGACGGAACGAACGTCGGCCAGTTAACTTAGAATGAGCAGGAAATCCATCGGTGCATGACCCCGCTACCTATGCCATCTACCGAGTTTCCCGGAAGACTACAGTGGGCTTTCCAATTCTGCCGGGGAGTATTCCGTTCGGTTCGAGGGAGGGCGGGAGAGGGGGAGGAAGAGAGGGGGAGGAGGAAGGTAAAAAGCACAAGGCAATCGCTCATTCTTGCCCACCCCCGTGAATCTGCCCCCAACCCATCCGTCTGCAACCTTCACCCTCGCCCCACCACCCCAGTACTTGAACCGCTTCATCTTCTCCTACTTAACGCTCGCTAACTTCTCATCCTTCCATCCCCTTAAGTGCAGGAAATTGAAGCGGATGGATCCCTCCGAACCCTAGTTTTGATTTCCAATGTGTAAGTGAGATCGGCGGAACTCGACGGAAGGCAAGTTGTAGCTGTGGCCTTCCGGGGAGAGCTGGGGCGCCACCCCGGGCGCCATCCTAATGACCGACGCCATTCCACATGCGACCCCGGCTGAGAATTTCTGGGGGCCAAGGGAAACCTCGGAATAAGGGACATCGTCTGTCCCACTTCTTTAACTGATTGCGTCAAACTCGATTTCCTCACGGGTCACTTGATGTCCGGGAAAGTTACACTCCGAATGTTATTAAACCTACAGAGAGTCGCATATGGTGTTAATTAATGCCACAATTCTTGCGGTTCCTCAGAATCTCCATCTAGAGAGGCACCACTCACAACCAGCCGACAAGAGCCGTACGCCAGGGATCCGTCGTTTAGGTATTGAAGAAACATACAAAGGGTAGAAAAAATGTGTAAGGATTCAAATTTTTTGAGTGATTAATAAAAATAAGGGGGAGAAACGAAATGAGGAACTTTTTCATGTTTATTGCCATTATTTTTCTCTTAGATTAAACTTAAAAACAAAATATGACTTTTACATTATTTTCAAGTCGAAGGTGTTGAACTTGCACGAAAGATAGTTCCTGCCAAACACAAATAATTTTGTGAGGCAGTGTTTTGTTATAGCCGTATAGAATAGTATGAATTTGGCGACTGTCCCCAGGAATTTGGTCATTTATTGTAGAAAACCTCTAATTGTCTACAAATGCTTGACGCTTATAAGTTAGTCCATGAGAAATGTGTTTCCTGTAGTTTATTGCAAAATATTTCCCTAATATTCGCTTGTCAAATACGACGACTATTGACGCCCCCAGGGAGATTCGCCCGCGTTACGTGACCTATCATTTTAATTATGAGCACTATTATTATAAATTATCTAGGTAACCCTTAAATTCGGAGAAATTGTCGGTCCTCTTAACCTGCTCCACAAAGGAATACTTCATTACTGTAGCAGGATTAAAATATGATCCATTTTTAAGTTTTAACTGGCTAACTATTCTTTTTAACTGTAATTCTCTTCAATAAACTCTACTCCTTCAGTATGAAGAGTTCTCGGGATCTCCACCGGGTCAAGAATTCCATTTCTCCCGACGTTTCCCGATCCCGAGAACTCATACAGTCAATACGCCGGGAAAGCACCAGATCTTTCTTAGTACTACTTCAGGCTTCACTTTGCGAAAGCTTATATACATTTTCAAAAGATTGAAAAAACATTTGAAAAAATAGCAAACGCACTAGTCCAAAGAAAAATGTGTAAAAATAGGTTTTTTATTTTTTCGAATTGCATATTGTCTTCAGACTACCAAAGAAAATTGTTTTATTAACATCAAAACACAGTAATCAACTCGAAGTTTGGTTTGGTAGGTAAGGGTAGATGGCGTGTGAAATTCACACATCATGGTGGTCAGTTCCTTTCCTGTGTGCCACCTGCGATTTCCCAGGATGACCTGGTACCAGAAAAATCACACAGCTTGGGCTGAGGGGGCACAGAGGCGTCGCCCGGAATCAAACCCGGACCCTCCGGTTGGTAGTTCAGTGCTCTACCCGATCCACTACCGCATCCCTTTTTATTTACATAATCAATAGGAATAACCTACTATCCGTATAAATCCTAAGCCATGCGTTTATTAAGGAGGGTGGAAAACTGAATAGTTAATTGAAAGCAGTTTAAAAGTGTTTTCCATCTCTGATCTTCTACTCATTGCTTCCTATTAATACGAGGCACGTTGTCAAATCAAGTACCGTTATTGTACATTAAAATCCTTCACACATGGTATTTTAGTTTAAATTTCTTTTTACATGAAAGAGCCTAAACTATTTTTCGACGCAAGATATATTACCACTGTTGTTATAAAACGACGTTGACTGCCTATCCTGAAAAATAAATTACTAATGAATACTGCGAAAGATTTGAAGGAAAGAAAAAGAGAGGGTAAATAAAACATGTAGAAAAGTAAAGAAAAAGCAAGGCTGCTAAGGGGAATGACCCAAGAGAAACAGAATAAGGCTTTGGGTCTCTTTGGACTATTCCCAAGTAGGGATGAGTTATTTACGACAGATGGAGCATTGAAGTGGGCGAAAGGCCTTAGCGCAAGCAACAATTCCTTGGCACTTTCTTTTTTCGCAAAGGGGTAGGTATAAAATGAAAACATGAACTCTGAGCAATGAGCAACGAAAGAGTACAAGTTTACAGACACGAGTACAGAGAGCCAGGATAAGGTTTTATGACCTTATCGTATAAGTGTCGCTTTGGTAATCGTATAAACTGGAGTTTGAAATGCTATAATCGTATTCTTCTTTCTCTAAACACAAAACATACCTTTTTGTGAGACTTATAGTCGAGAAACATGCATTTTATTGCAATTAATCTTGTCAAAAAGGCTTGCTGCTCATGGATTTATAGTATTTTCTACAACTATTTTTATTCACTTCAGTACCTATAAGATTTATAAGCACTAAAAAACAGAAAATATAAAAGCTTAATTTGCAGGCATAATTTTGGTTTTGAGTGGCTTAACAAACGATATATTCTGCAGTCTTCTTCTTTATAATACCAACTAAAACAACTAAACACTCATGCCCAAGTTACGATAGGAACCTTTGTTTTTTTCTCGCAATTACACTGGGTACCTTTTAAGTTGGCAGTTATTAGGGACGAAACTCATTGCACGCCATACCGCGGGCAAGTTGTATTAAGTGGGTTGGGAGGAGGTTCAGGAGGGAATTTATGTAAGGAATATTAATGTATTATCCAGCTAATACTTAAATTTGAGGGGCGGCCGCGAGTTTACCAGGGCGATTGCTAGTCTCCTTTTGAAGTTTTGACATAAGTGATAAGCACGCTGTTTTAAAACCGCTTTTGTCAAACCTAAATGCGATTTTTTTAAAGTGCCAGTTTGATTTTTATGACTGCGCCGATAATTACGTAAGAGGGGAGATTCATATCTTACGAATCCTTAATATGGGAGAGAGGGGTCAAGAAAATAGAAGAAAATGTCCCTAGTAATTTAAGTGTTGCCCAAAAGAGGTAAGGGGAGAGCAATAGTTGAAGCTTCATGGACCCTCTGGACGATGGAGGAAGAGACAAAATAGAAATATCAGCTGAATTTTTCAGTATTTGATTCTCCACTCGTTTCAACAATCCGAAAATACATCCTGAATTGAACATGGAACAAAAACAAAACTCTAATCAAAAACAACCGTACAACTAGTGACAAAAAGATTGGATAAGAATGTGTCTATATTAGCAAAAATCCATTAAAGAAACGAGTGGAAAAACTTGGTGAAAAATTCCATGCACAGGTCACAAGATATAGTCAATGAATGATATTGAAGAATCAACTGACTCCTGCAGTGTGGGACTGATGAGACTGCACATAGCGGAGTTAAGCAAGAGGCCGAGAGAGAGAGCAGAGCCGGATCAGGCGATACGTTGGCGATTTGTTGCTACGGTGTGGAGACCGCTGCCTGACAGTCATCAGTGGGGGGAAGACCTGTTCACTCAGTTCCTCTATCTCAGCGATCTCAGCCACCGACGGACTTTACTTCGAACGAGTATGACTGAGGGGAGATATCTTTTTTTAAATACCGAAGCACTCTCCACTCGACCTCTCACTACCAACAAACCAACCTCGCTGTAAAATAGCGACATAAGCTAACAATAAGCAACACTTTACTCTGTGCTGAAAACACTCTGAACAAATTCGAATATTTATAGCATAAAGAGGGGAAGATGGAGGGGAATCCAAGTATTGTTACACTACGTAACGTGGGGGGAGGGAGATACAAAAAAGTGGCCTAAAATGGGTCGCGAAATTTATGAACAGGCCCCCTAAGGTCCTCAACAACATTTACATTGCTCCAGTAATCATAAAATAATAGTTGCAATCCCTCTTCAACACATCCACCATCCACGACGCGCGAAAACAAGCTACTTTGCCTGCTCTGCCTTTTCGAAAATGTATGTTTTTTTATTGAAAGACGTACCTGGGATTTCGCTGATACAAAATAGTTCGAGTAGCTTTTTCTATCCGAATGAAAGTTTTCACAGTTATGGGTTATGGCGCTCAGTCGTAATAATGGTGTACTTGAGTACTTCGCATCGCTGATCTAATCAAAAAATTTTAAAGCTTCGAGGCTTTTATTCCATATCAGATAATAGAAGCAGAACAGCTCACGTAGTTCTGAGGGTGGATAAAGCTGGATTTGCGAATTTCGGTCAGGAAATAAAACACTAAATAAATGGGCCAACAGTAGGATACGCGAATGTATCACAAGCATAGCATAACAAAAACTTTGATTCAAATGGGATAAACTTTGGCAACTTAGCTAATCTAATCCATCGAGGTCATCCGCTTGGGAGTAAATAATCATTCTTTTAACCGATAGACATGCATTTAATGGACAACTATTCCTAAAGAGAGAACTTAGGACGAGAGATTTTCATGACTAGAGGGTGAATTTCGCCCTAAATATCTATTCTTTTCCCGAGCTCAGAAGTGTAGACAAATGAGGTAAAGTTCATTAAGGCCTTTAGAATTACAAACTTACTCATTTTATTGTGCCTATAAATGCCCATTCTCTCAGTTAATTCTTATTTAATGGATAAGAAAATTTAAGTCTTTATTAAATATTTCACTACTATATTTTAAAATAAAATTCGATTGAATCTTAATTGGGCTCGGCGTTCTGTCTAGTTCGACTAAAATTTAAGATAAGCATTTTTCACCTAAGGTATTTTATGATATTATAGTGAAAAATGTCTTAATACATTTGATTTATCAGTCAAAATACCACCTGAAACACTTGAGAATTTGAGGTTGTCGGGTATCTAATTTGGGTACCCCACCATGAAATACACAGTGACTGTTATATTCACTAGCAAATAGTAAAGCTATTAATTTTAATTTATTGCACTCAATATTAAT
>LYUA01000227.1:80924-92870 GCA_002093875.1 Calopteryx splendens | reverse complement strand
AAGGCTAGAGTTATACTTTGGGAAAAGGAAAGAATTTATGCAGAGATGGGAGAAAGGATGGAGAGAAACCAGCTGTATTACTGGATAGCAGAGGTGCATCCTATGAATTTAATATTCTATACTTGGTCCCACGCAACTTGCATGATGACCTAGACATAATATGGATTTATGAATGGCATTTCAAACCCAATAATTGCACGGATATCTACCAAAGAAGCCCATTACAACTTCTACATTTGAAACCATGAATAAATAAAAGAACACCAGTAAATTTCATCCAACTATATTGATTCATGTTTCTTCATATAAAAATTTATTTTACTCATATATATCCAATTTAATAATACATGAAGAATATTGCATATTTCACTTGATATATGAACAATGTCAAAAATTTTCATGAACATCCACAATTATTTGTAAAACTTTAGTAAATATATAATATTAATATATTTTCATAAATAGTGTATATCAAATATCATATGTATTACATAACTGACACACCAAAAGCATGCGTTAGGCCATGAATCACAATCTTTGGAAATTTTTCACAACTGAGGAATTGTTTTCATGACTAATAAATAAGACATTGAAAAGAGCTAATAATATATATCTCTCTAATACACAGCTGCTCCTAAAACAGGGAGGATAAAAAACTATTAATAATTTACAAAAATGTTATTCTAAAACTTCATCATAATACTGAAAACATGACCAGCTTATGCATTGGCAAAGCATTTGCACCTCATGTTAATTTCCCCAACAATTTGTGCTTTCCATTTGATTATTTTTATACTATTCATAACATTCCTCAGCCATAGGTACTTCCATTTGGCCCATCACTGCTCTCAATCTGATTCAGCCAACCTTAGCCTACTCTCTCCAAATACAACAGCCAACTATCTCTCTCGTCTTTTCATTATCTTTAAAAACACTCCATCTTTCCAAATCTCACTCCATTCTCCCATTGCATACACCCCACTTTTACTCTGAGCCCCTCATAATTATAATTTTGTCAGGTTTCCTAAATCCTATTAACTGCTTCACAATACAACTCCTTGAGCAAACCTCTTTTGGATGTCCCTCTCAATTTGGTCACCGAGTTCCAACAACATTCGGTGTTTCACCTTAGGTACGAGTATTTGCAAAAATCACACTAGCAAAGAAAAATTCAGCATGCCACACTTTTCATCCCCACATTTGAAAATACTTCATTTAAGTAGGTACTGCCTGGAGATTTTACCTAATTCCATTCATCTGGGAAAGTGTATGAATCTATTTCAAGGTAAATATCTGAATGCAAGTTAAACAGCATTATTTTTTAGTCAAAAATTTGGTGTGCTTCAACAAACTGATAATATACCCAAGGTCTTTGGAAACTCACACAACATATATTCCAATATAAATTATCTAGATGTGGATGTTAAAACCCTTTTACTGCCAGCGGGCTGATATATAAGCCCTCACTGGTAGTGCGAAAACTGCCACAGACCGATATATCGGCCCACTATATTTACTAGCAGTAATGCCCTTAATTTTTAAACTACTAAACAAACTATAAACAAGATATAATAAACAATAGGCAATATGCAAAATATACAATTTACCTAAAAATATCATCAAAATTGACATAATAGGAAATTAAATAAGTAAGATTAGGTACTTAAATTAATGCGTAAACAATATTTTTTCTAACTTAATGGCATGGGTTTAACAGTTTTCACACAGTCTTGCAGCGAAAGGCTTAACGAAAAAATAGAAAGTAAAACAATAGATAATAAATATTAGATAATTATATTGAACCAACTTTTTGGTTAATATATTAGCCTTAGAGTGAAAATGCATCAGTTTGGAGAATTCCCTATCTTCATCTATGAGATTACCTAATTTTTACCCTTCAATGAGATTGCCATTCAAAAACATCATGCTTAGTATGTCATTTACATTATTCAGTATCCCATAGAAAAATATAGAACAATATCTTACTTCCATTAAAGTTTTGGGACACATTATATGCTAATGCATCAATGGAGGCGAGGACATTTGATATTGATAGTTGAGAAGAAAATTTCATTCTAACGGTTTCTGGAATATTCTCACCTAAAGCCTTTCTTGTTCTCCATAAAACAGCAAAGTTGATAACATTTTAGACATTATTGACACACTGATTAGGCCGAGACACTTAAACCCTACCCTGTTAAAACTAAGCAATATTCATGGGGTCTTTCTTTGGGGGATTTCATAAGCCACTGTGCAAAAGCAATGAAATTCCCCAGTCCCCTAAAATAATCGTATGCCAGGTGAAATTTAAATATATCTCAATATTCTGCTAACAAATCTATAAGGATAGAAATTGTTACATTTCTAAAAAAATATTTAAATAAGGGTAACAAGAATGATAGTTACTTTCCACCTCAACTTACTTTCGTATTTTAGATATACTTACTGGCTAGTGGCTTTTTAATACATATACCTAATATTCTATCCAAATTTCAATGTTGTCACCAAATAATCAACTGAAGCTACTCATTTTTACTGCTCTGAAATTCAATTCAAATTACCTAGACAAAGAACTTCCAATTAAGTTTCATTTTTCCAATTTTCACTGTTATGTAACCACATAAGTGGTTGATACCTTTATTGTTATGAGCCAGAGTATTAACTTTCTAAGTGTTGGTTGGCTACATAATCATGTAAACTGGCTTCTGAATTTTAAAACAGTTATGTTACTATAAATTTAAAGGATTACCATCCACCTGTGGAACCGAATGAAATCTTTTGCACTATAGATTAAACTCATGGGTCATAGGTTTTTAGCGACTGACACTGCAGGAATCCTCACCTAACTGGTATCATCCTTTACTTTCCAATTTATACCACTTTTTAAAATGGTTCACAAAATACAATTTCGGGCAGTGAAGTCTTCACAGGTCTTCCACCAGGTAAGTGGAAGACCTATCAAGACTTTACTAATATCATACACCACAAAAGCACCAAATTCTTAAAAAGTATGGACAAATAGTAAAATACTATGGCACATTCATTTCCATTTAAAATATGGTAGCCTGTAAGGCCCATGATGGTTGCTCTTTGAGTGACAGATAAGACAGGCCTTCTATTTCTTGTAGGTACCTATGTTGCCATAATCCAGTTGCCAACAAAACAAAGATTACTACTTAGCTCTTTTTTATTGCCATGATGTTTCACCTATACACCCAAATATCGCCATACTAACTTATTTTCTGAGTTTGTGTTTAGTAGTCAGAAATTGTATGAAAAAATATAAAATTAGAGCTACGATTTTGAAGAGCACTATCTGAAGAATTTTAAATAAAATTGAAAGAGTAACAGCAGTAGCCTTAGATGGTTATCCTTTTAATAACCACATTTTCATTTTGAGAGAATGTAATGTCTCCCTAAAGGAAATATTCAGTTTTCAGACATCTTCAAATGCTATAGAATTTTGGCTCTACCTTTTGGTACTCACAACACCACCTGTTCAAGTCTCACTGGCACTTAAAATGCCTTCTACAATCTGTGTCAATACCAAGTGTGCTAACTACTAAAACCAACAATCACCAACGCGAATATGCTACTATTTTAAGGGAGAGAGAAGTGCAAATATTTGCCATGAGTAAATACACACAAGAAATGACATTATGAATGAGCAGAGCTAAGTGAAATATGATGTGATGATTATAGAGCATGATAAGGATTGTACAAATGTGCCCTTAACCAGGATAAAGACTTACCAAAGGAAAGGACTTAAGAAGAAAAATAGGAAACCTAATGACAGAAAAATATCTTAAACACTGTTCCATAACATAAAAACTAGGAATTCTTCCATTCCTCCTTAATTAGTCAATAGCATAACAGATTTAAACTATCCTCATATATATAACCCACCTGAATAAAAAAATCTATAGCTCTTGCAAAAGATTAATAGCACTCGAGTGTGCAGAATGGAGAGGGTGAGTTGTGAGGAAAAATGGGCAGAGGGAAAAACAAGCACATGGTACCCAGAGTGAGCACAATGGCATTTCAGAGCTTAAGTTGGAACTTGTGTGTTGCAGACAACTCAAACTCCAGTAAAGTTGGTACTCAACCCTTATAATCCCTCCTGTGTGTGCCAGTGGCTTGTGGACTGGAGGCCCTTGTGCCATGACTCACCAATAGACTTCTAATTACAACATTTTTTTTTCAACAATAACTAAATAAAAATATTTTATTCATGCTCCTAGTGATTTGCTGATGAATTATACCCCAAACTGCTAACAATTCTGTCGATTTTTAGCAACATTGCCTAAATTATTGTCAAACTTGACCCCATATTCAGTATACTGTTACATCAGATTGTAAGACTGAAAATGAATGCACATACTGATCGATGTCAAATTTATCAGCAAATATCAAGGAGCATGAATATGGCTGTTTTAATTAATGTCTTAGAATGAATACACATTATTGTAATTGTACATCCATTGATGAATTACGATTCAGGGATTTCCAGAATTCCCCCTGATATTTGTGGTTATGAAGAGATAACTCCTTAGTACACCACCCTGCCTTCTGTCTGCCATTATGTTTCACCATGTCAGAGATGAAGACAGAATAGGGCACATTTCAAACCTGGCAGAGGTGAAAATTTTTTTGGGATCATTGTAGACAGTGGTATTACTCATCCTGTGGAAATCTGTTTCCAGATAAAAGACCATACCAGTCTGAAAAATTTCCAAAAAGCAAGTTCATATCAAACTAAGAATTGTAAGATTTTATAACACTCAACTCAATATCGTTAATTTCCATAAGTTTGAGATAAAAATGGTTAGCATGATTACAAAGGGCAAATGTAAAAGATTATTTAAATATATTAAATAAAAGATTATTTAAAAATTTTTAAATGTGATTTTTCCCCTTACATTTCCTGAGGCATGCAAAGAAAATTATATTAAGAAACATGAAAATAATTCCTTTCTTTCTGGGATTACCCGGAATCGAATCTGGGTCCCCACACTAGCATCTTAGCACTCTACCCACTGGACTGCAGTGCTCAACTGTTTTTGTAATATGAAATATAAAATTACATTTATTTAATGAAGTTACTCTTGATATATAATATCTTCAAGCCCATAATTTACAAAACAGATATTAATAAAGAACCACTCTGTTCACTTCCATCACTGTTAAACAATTTTTACATACAAATTCCAACTTTTTCCACTGCAAATTTAAAAAAATAGCTGTTGGATGTTTCTTCCATTCAATTTTGATTGCCATTATTTCTTTAGTAAAACTAGTAAGCAAAAAGAGATCAATGAAGTTACTTCAGAGACAAAAAATCCTACCTACTTCTTCTCATAAGATCACTTCCTCTAATTGAAATCAAAATAATGTATATTTTTTAGTATAGCGTGTTTCTATAATACCTCATTATATCCTTTAAAAGAATATTGTACTAATTTTACTTCTTTTGCCAAACCACTTAAATATAACATTGAGAATATATGATCAATCAAATATAACTCCACATATAACCCCATAAGGCTATATAAGCCCATATGGTCATTCAAATAATGAAATTTTTCAATGCATAAGCATATACTTCCTTTACAAGAAATAATTTCCAGAAAATGAATATACTTGGCCTCACTTTGAGTCACTTCATCCAAAGAAGATACGCAAAATCTAATTCATAACAATAAAATTAATATTACCACTAAATGCTTAGAAATATCACACGTGCATCACAGAAAATTCTGGATCAATTTTTTTTAATACTGATTTACCTACCACTTACCCCTTCCAGTGAAACATTTTGGTACTAATTTACCCCAATATCTTTACCTTAGCCTGTTCCAGGTTAGCTAAACAAGGACAATGGAGAGAATATGCATGGATGAATATGAAAGTTACAGTGACTGGCACTGTAAAATCAAAGGAATTCAGTTCAATAAAACTGCCTACCATTGGATAAAAATGAACTCAAATACTTCAACAATTTTCAGTTATTCAAGTTCAGAATAAATTTACCTGCTAAATCTTCATTACCTTCTCAATATAAAATTGAGCCTCACTAAATAACCATTTGTTGCCACAATTCTGACTAATTCTTTATATCAACAGAAAATTCTTTATATCTGCCAGTAAATATACATTAAAATATCAGGAAATTATTCCATGCACAAAGGATGTTGCATTGAAAGAGAATCCTACACAATTGATGAACACAAGTTAAATAGCTTTAGTTGAAGCACACCAAATTTGATTTCTTCTGCCTGCATTCAGACTTAAAGACACTTTATAGTGATTCATTTAGAATAGATTTTTGATGGTTTCAGCACTAACCCTCTGGCTCACACTCCATTTCTCAGACTAAAATGAAATACAAACATTTAAGCACTATGTACCAGTGATGTTCTACAAATATTGAAGAAAATGATGCATGAACAAAGAAATTAGAGCAAGCCACTTTAAATGTGGAATGAAAATGAATATATATATATATATTATAGAAACCATTCAGCCTGCCTAATAAAATCAATTATTCTTTAGTTTCCCAGTGAGGTCATACACTTCCCATAATCAAAGTAACATAAAATATTTTTCAAATCATGCCACTAAATAAATACAGAGTGGTCATGAATGACTGAATTCATATAGCAGTACTTATGAAACTTGCATATATGTAATCACTGTAATAGGGCAGATATAAATAAGTCCATAAAACATTTATAAGACTAAAAATACACTTATTAAATTAATACATTAATAAATTACACATTATAATACACATACAATTAATAAAAGCTATTTTAATGAATTTCCTACCACACTTGCCAACTATCCTCATCAATTATAGAGAAATAGTGCAGGTATTTCTTAATACTATTCCAAAACCTCCAGGTAACATGCTGCAACTAGCTGGACAGTTTGAAAAGAACACTTGGAAGGACTGTTGAGCAACATTAGCACTGGAGGAAACATATTGTACCTTGCACCCAGCAATATCGAAGTCCATCATCATATAACATTATTCGCAATAAACACAATGATAAACTCATTTCTTAAATTTAAAATTTATATATGATAAAATAATATGCACAATAAACTAAGTCATGCAACACAGTACAAAGTTAATTTACACTAAATGTAAATTTGCTTAACGTTTTGAAGCTTAGTATGAGATCCAGTCCTTTATCTGAACAAATTTCAGAAAGATAATACAAAATACATATAGGTCACACATTTAATACTTTAAATTAAATCCAAATCCATAAGAATAGGATCAGGGTCATCCACCAGCTCACTATCTGAAGATTGCAACTGGCTGATAGGGGTGTCTGAAAAATATGGGAGATAGAGTGGCTCTTTTGATGCCATGGACTCATTCACATTCTCAGTAGTAGATATCTGTGAAACTGGCTCCGTTTCACACGTAATCTTGCTGTTCTTTTTCATAAGAACATTTTGGTACTCCATCTCAATTTTTGCCAAGGTAGCCACCATAAAAGCACTTCTCTCTGCATCTGAGTCCTCATCTTCAATGGCACTAATAGCGCTCCTTATTTTGTCAAGTACCCTTCTGTAATCCTCAGAAGGGCCATGGTCTTCTCTATCCTCATCTTCAAGGTTAACTACATTTGCAATTAGCATTGCAAGCTCCTCAGAAGTCAGCTCAGCATGACGCTCTACAAGTTGCTCAGACAGGTCATTCTCTGAGGCATCACTGCACCCAGGAAGCCTCTGAAGCATTTGGACCAGTTCCTCCATTGGAACTTCATTTTCAGCAGGATTGTCAATACCTTTAAACTCAGCAGGTAGAAGGGAGGATGAGAGGCTTCCAAATCCATTCATAATCGTTCTCTCTGTAATCTCATTCCATGCTGCAATGATATCATAGATGCACTTAAGAACAGTATACTCTTTCCAAAAGGCTTTTAGACTCTCATTACAATCCTCTATAACTACAACATCATCTTGTATGAGTTGAGTCAAATAAGGCTCCATTGAGGACGGACTTAAAAGATCAAATGATAAGTCATCTGGTAGTTTTTCAATCACTGCAACCATTCTTTGGATGAGCTTGCTAGTATAGTGTCTTTTGAAGGTTGCAATAATACCTTGACTGAAGGGGTGCAGTAATGATGCTGTGTTTGGTGGTATAAAAATTATCTGGATGCTTGGATCACAACTTTTAGTTAATTTGGGATGTCCTGGTTCATTGTCAATGAGGAGAATTGCTTTCTGTGGTAGATTCTCTTTCCTGAGATAAGTCTTCACCTGGGGGGTAAATTCAGAAAAAAACCATTCCTCAAATAATGTTGCTGTTAAAAATGCTATACTGTTGGCCTTCCACCAAACTGGCAATGTATTCATCAGTATATTTCTGAATGCTTTAGGCTTATTTACATGGTAGACACAAGCCGGTCTCAGTTTAAAACCAACTGCATTGCAGCAAAACAAAATGGTGATTCTGTCCTGGGAATCTTTAATTCCTTCTTCATCCACCATCAAGTTTGTCTTTGGAAAATACCTCCATAAGAGAGTGGTTTCATCCGCAGTAAAAATCTGACGAGGGTCATAACCTTTCAGAATATCTGAAATCTTTTCCTTAAATAGATCAGCAGAAACCACATCAATTGATCCAGCCTTGCCGTGCATCATCCCAACATGATATCCATTACGCTGTAGAAAACTGGAAACCCATCCAAGAGATGCATTGAACAGAAACTTGTCTTCCCAAAAATTCAATGGCAAATTATCATAAATTTCTCTAGCTTTACTTTGTATCAGACTACAAGATACAGGACCCCCATGCTTGCATTGGTGGTGAATCCAAATATTCAGACCTTCCTCAACCAAACAATAAAATCTTGACTTTAAAAATTTGCTCAACTTAGGATTAGGTACGATAGATGCATCTTTTTCTATCTTCACCATATCTCTGCGCCAATCATATAGTGTTGCTTTACTTATATTATATTTCTCTCTTAAATATTTGATTGTTGCTCCAGCTTTCATTTCACCAATGATATTCATTTTTACTTGAAGTGTTCTATAATCTTTTTTCCTTCCTTTCTTTGAACCATAGTGGGGTCCTCGGCGCTTTGCCTTTGCCATTGTGTTTAGCTAGAAGGATAAGTTTTGACAGAAACAAATTCACCAAAATTGCCCTAGGTAATCAAAGGAACAAACCACACAGTGTAAAGACTTGCATAAAACTCAA
The DNA here is from genome assembly GCA_002093875.1 of Calopteryx splendens. Taxonomy (NCBI): domain Eukaryota; kingdom Metazoa; phylum Arthropoda; class Insecta; order Odonata; family Calopterygidae; genus Calopteryx; species Calopteryx splendens. The sequence goes on along the minus strand of LYUA01000227.1, from coordinate 83,644 downwards.
ACACCATAGTCAAGTAATTTATGACTCTCATCATGAGAGGCAGTGTACTAAAGGGTCAATTAGCTCATGGGATCTTGCTGCACTGTGGAGACACTGAGGAGAGACTGCAGAGTGATGCAGTTCTTTTTTTTGCTTCATTTCTTTATGAGAGAGAAGTCAAACATTCAAAGAACCAAAATTTCACTAATTCAAACCTCTGTGGTTTCACTGTATGAAAAAACAGCTTTTACATAAATGTGTCAAGTATAAGGTAAAATGAGATCTCAGGTTTAGTCTTTTTGTGCCTTTAGCTTCTCAAGAAATTGCACCATTAAATGTTTCTCTGGTACATGACCAGTTATCCAGTAATGAAACATTAACTTTCAATAATTATCATAAAAATTGTGGGTGTTTACCAAAAAAGAGAAATTGCTAATGCTTTAGTATCCCTTGTAATGTTGTCATATTCATGAACTTTTTTATCGCAGAACTGTTCCTTTTAAAACTTGAAAAATAGTCAGTTTGGGCATTCTACAACTTATTGACCATTATGGCCAAATACCTCCATTATTGGTGGTTCAGACAGAGTTAATTCACAATGTGCTTATAATTTTGTAGTCAGATATTAATTAATAGCTTTTATATCTGAATCTTCATTCACTCTTTCTTTACACTAAATTCACAGAGCATTTGTAAAAACTATCCTTGTCTAAAAGAATTTGAAAAAGAGATATATGACACCAGATATATCTTTTTCATCACAACCTTAAAAACCAAAACTCCTCCCTATTTCAACTGGTATGGTACATCTTCCGGGATAGAGTAATATAGGTAGTATGGTCACATAATAATATAAGGTATTTTTTCCTCTATAAAAAATGTGTTACATTTAGTTGCTGCCGAATAGAAGTTATTGCAAAACAGATAATAGATATTGGAGATGTAAAAATGACCATATGTAAAAATGAATTAACACTTAACTATGATACATTAATTTCATATTCTCAAATAGAATTTTTAAGAAGTAGGAAGAAGAACCATATAAAGATAAGCAGAACTAGGACTGCATGTGCCCCAGGAAATATCACAAACCTCTGATCTTCCGATAAAAAACCAACACAAATGCAATATTCGGTTGATTTGAAACCCAGGTTTATAAAATATAATTATTTGGGAACACTGGAATGTATATTAACATAATTATATACAGGTAGAAGGTACTGCCTTGCCCTTTCACATCTGCATTGTTGTAGCAGAGTTTGAACTTCACATTAAACTGTCAATGTTTCAAATTTCATGAATTCCACAATGATGTTATGTGAAAATATGTATGTCATGCATTTAAAAATTAACTGAATAAAAAAAAAACAATACTTTTGATCACCATGTGTACACCACACCTATATCTTGAGCCCAGAAGCAGCTACCTATTTGGTTTATCATTGCTGTAAAGAGTTACAAGTAATGCTAAATTTGCATTTTGATGTTACTATGAGGTAAAGTGGTCACACAATTCTTGCTTGTTAAGTTTTCCTTCATTTATTATTTCTGAATATTGACAGTGTAAATGTTACATTGCCATTTTATTACAGGCAGGCTGTGAAAAATGTCATTGTATACATAAATGCAGGTGTATTGTGCGAAGGAGTGTAGTAATATTTATTCTATAAAATAGTAGATATATTGTCACTATCACTTCACTCAGATAGGGTTTACGGTGATGTCATATTACTAAAAAGAAGTCATGCAGGCATTTGTAATGATATTTGCCCAGATATGTCCAATGTAAGACACTGAACATGAATATGTTGCCTTATAAGTTTCAAGATAAACTATGTTAACTAAATTGAACCATTAAGTTACTCACACATTGTAACATAGCTCAACATTATAAAAAGGTTTGTACAACATTTGCCAATGATGCTTTGACTAAGTATGACAAATTTGATTGGCACAGATGAGTTTCTCCACAGATAGAATGGGAAAAATGCCACACAAAACCTTCTCATGCCCTACCTAATGCACACCATCCCACCACCTTGCTTATCCAAAGTGTATGGGTGGCTGTCATAGGGCAGGGACATCTTTGCAGGACTGACACCACAAGATAAGGAAGGGTATTGCAGTGAGCAGCTCCAAAGGACATACACTCTTCTGCAACTTCAGTAGTGATTTTAAGCATTGTTGCATATATTAGAATCTTCTCCAATCTGAAAAATAATATCAATACTAATATTAAAATTCGATAACTCATAAATTTCAATGCACACACAAAACACATTCTATCATTGAGTTACATAGATATAGCTCCTTTGGTCCTAATTATCATTGGAAAGTTAAAAAGTAACAACTTGTGCCAGGATTACTGTCTATAGTGATGAGCAAAGTTGCCATTTTGCATAAAAAGCTTGGACCTTCCCTGTTCAGATGGAAGAAGATTCCACCAAATTCGTGGATAGGCTGATGGCAATTATTGTACACAATAATTGCTTTCTTTGTTCTTATAATGTTACATGTGAAAGGGAAGTTGGCAGGGTATTTAGGGAATAAAGGAAACATACATGCAAGGGTAATTTAGCCCTTATGCACTCAAGGTGTCGATATATCAGCTTTCCATGTTTTGCTTAAAACGCTCAAGGTGCCAATATATCAGCTTTGGTTTTAACCCAAAGGCTTACAAATTTTTTTTTTAACCCTTTAAGTGCCAACGTCGCCCACGGTGACGTTGGAATATTTTCGTT
>LYUA01000227.1:35431-45868 GCA_002093875.1 Calopteryx splendens | reverse complement strand
CAGAATTGAAACAATGTGTCAGTAGAAGAAAAATCGGCTCAACCACTTCATCTAGCTTGTTGTACACACCTTCTACCTCTTCCTCCCTATGATTACTTGTTGGCAAGTAAACCTGAATTACAGCTACATTTTTTGGTTCTGCTTTTATCTCTACCAATAATATTCTATCATGCACTTCCTCTATATTCACTACTCTTTTCCCTACTTTTTTGTTTGATACCACTGCTACTCCACCCTAGCTCTCTTCCCTTCCTCTGAGTATTACTCTATAACTATCACTCCAATAATCTCCACTATCCTTCCATCTCACCTCGCACATCAATATTTCCTCGCTCCATCCCTCGTTAGATGTTTTTTAACTTCTCCGCCCTAATCACCATCCTAACATTCCATGTCCCTATTCTGACAAATGCGTCCCTCTTCTGAGTTTTCTTTTCTGCTGCCGTCGATTCAGCTGTGCATGGGTTTCATGTGATGCGACAGTGGAGGCCTTGCCACCCCCGCTGCCGGGCAAAACACCCAGCCCTTTGGGCTGGGCCCTGTAGTTGCCATGACTCATTTCCAAATTTGTGTCCACCATGATACATTGGGAAAAATAATTGAGGTGGTTTCCCGTTTCCTCCCTCAATAGCATTTTTAACGTGACACCATCACTTATTTGGCTGCCCCACTGGGGTCTTCCATACCTATCACATTGGCCGCCTCACTGAGGAGCAGATGCTGCATGGGCTAACAAAAACATACAAAACATATAAATAATAGGCGCAGATAAAAAAATTCAACCTGTCATAAATTAATCATCATATGTACGTGGGAATATGGGAACAAACCTACTGATATGAGGGTCCAAAGTTTACCAGTTCTGGATAGACAGAGGTGATTGTCTTGGAGATTATAAGCAGTTCTGGATGGGGAGGACTATCTGAATTTAATACACAGTTTTGAATGAAGATGGTGTTTGGTGAAAAGAGGCTTTGAGGACATTATTTTTTTCTGTAGTTAAACTTGTAGTTTTTTTTAGGTTAAGGATCACAAATTACAGCATTTGACCAACACAGCATAAAAGTGTAAATTTTTGATTGACCCTAATATTTACATGCATAAACCATACAATTTTAAATGGGGAAACCACTGCACAAAACATAAAATAATTAAAATAGAAGCACCTTTAGAGCCACATGAATGCAACCAGATCTCCTAAACATTTACAATGCCAAAATATTGAAAATCTAAAAATTAAGTTTTGAGTAGCTAACCATCTGCAATCCCATCATTAAATACCCTTACAGTTGTCTCAACCACATTTCTACAATTACTTTTGAGTCATTTTCTTTAACTTCACTGTCATAATGTCACTCACTGTCACAAATTCACATAATCATCAGATTTCTATGTTGCATTTGCTCAATTATCCCACCTAACCATTTTCTGAGGTCTTGCATGCCATAGCATTTTTAAATCTACAGTTGACTTTCTGCTAATCAATGAAATTAAGTAACTTGCATAACGATTATATGCCGAATGTTCACTTATGGCACTTTCCACATGAAATCATACACATGAATCATAATTTACAACTGGTTGGTTTAAATAATCTCCACAACTTACAGCCTGCCATGATTGTAAGAACAAACACTAATGATTTTTATGACAGCAGTGAGGTTGCTAGATCAGAGGGTTGAAAGGAAACATGCTTCACAAACCACAAAAAAGAAAGAGAAACAAAGGCTTAATATAAATTTGGCGTTTTTATTCTTCAGTATATTTTCAAGCTTCAACGCCAACTCAATAAAAAATATTCTCATTACCATTCTTGCCACTAATTTACCTTATAAAGCTTCAATTATCAATTCAATTGCAACTCTCACAAAATCCTACATATTCCATACCCAAGGAATTATTGAAAACTAAAATAAAATTGAAAAATGAAAGAAGTGTATTCCTTTCAACCTTAAAAAAGGTATTAGCATTATTAAGAACATGATACTCATCCTTAATGGTAGTGATAACTAACAGTAAATACCTAGCTACTAAATAATAATTCAACTCTTGTTCTCGCAATAACTGTGAAAATAGCACATAAAACAAAATCCAATAAAGCTTTCATTAACTCCACATTAGCTTCGGAAATTTTTTTAATGCTTTTTAATTTAACTTTGACTTTCAATAAACAATACTCCTTGAGTGAAACAGTTTCTTGTTGGCCAATGATCACCTCTCAAGAAGATGAAAACTAATTGGATACACTATTTGATAAGAAGTATAGAAAGGACACAAATAGAAAGACTCATAAAAAGGGATATCTACAGAAGTAGACATAATATGAATTAAAAGAATCAAGGCGGGGAAGACATCAGTGCAAGAACCTATAAAGGAATGAAGAGATGGCAGAGAATATGAGGGTATGGAGATTTGCTGCAAAACGATCCTAGGATTGACACCTATGATGATGAACACAGACTCTATAGTCAATGTAATCAATGAAAAACAATATGTAACTTATCCAATGTGTTATTTCATAAGAAATGGGAGTATGGATTAAAATATGACTAAGAGATCTAAAATAATAAGGTGAAGTGTCTACTTGCTATACCCAATTCATCAAACACTGCTGAAAGAACTACACAATGAGACAGATAAAGCAACATTGCTATTATTAAACATGCATTAACCATAAGCCGTATCAAGTAGAACATGAAATTTTTCCATAAAACATTGACTACTTACACTACTATAGAGACATCAAGCGGCACAAATGAAGTGCAATTGGAATTGTCATACTCAACCACTGCCTCCATTCAAAGAATACAATGAGCTCTGAGCAACCACATGATAAACTTTCATAAAATTGGCAACACAAATTCTATGCACACAGAGTGAGCACAATAACACAAGCTCATTATGTTAGCCCTAAATGCATGAGAAATTTATCTAAATATTTTCAATACAATTTTGAGGAAGAGTGGCTAATGGGAGGAGGAAATTGGCAGTCCAATACACTCATGACTGAATTAATATGCATCCACAATGCTGTAGCACTCTGCACCATGCAAGACTACATATAGAGTAAACGCACACACAATTTTTAAACAAAGAGGACAAAAGGTGCATTTTACAGTACTGAGCAATAAGATATCAACTGAGGGATGAACATATTACTAAAATCTGCTCACTGGTTACAATCGTAATGGTTCTTCCAACCACTCTCCCCCAATCGATCGCGGGGTAATTGCTCAGTGCTGCTGAATGATCCTAGTGTTCTCCTCTTTTCAACTTGCATTTTTGGGGGCACTTCACCAACTGCTTCAGGGAACAGGCTCACGACGAAATTTCTCCACTGCCTTACCGTAACTTCGAAAGGCAGCTGACACTATATTAAGTCAATTAGTCAAGTTTTTCTAAATAATATCTTACCCTGATTCGGAAAAATAGGAATTTCTTGGAAAGATTGATTAAGAGTGAACCAAAGGTTATCGTATGGCGTTACGAAGAACTAGAAAGGCCTTACATTGATATTCTCAATTCTTGCATATCAACGAAAAACTTGATTATAAGACTGGTTACTTGGCTATAACCACCACATAAAGAATGACACTCCGGTTCGACTACAAAGTAATTACGTAAAAATAGTTTAAATAAAAATATAAATACCTGAAGATGAAACTTGACATTTTTTCTTCAAAATCCATGTGGGAAGGCCTGGATCTTTTGACAGTTGATCATCCAATTTTCTTTGTTCATCAAGAACCTTAGCCTTCTCTGCCTCCTGAATTCTATGAACTAAATAGACGAATACGTTAACAAGCACACAAACCAGTAAAACTGATTGTATTTTCAAATAAGCAGAAACCACTGATGACGAATTGTGGATGGCTAGAATGAATATTCAACTCGAAAAAATATCATAGCATTCAAATACATCGAAGTTTTATTTACCTTCTTGTGAAAGTTCGTTCAGATTTTCTGGGGTATAATGAGAGTGTCGACAATTTATTCCAAAAGGACATTCGCCTGTCCTTTGAAATCTATGGCAAGGTGCTTTCGCTAGCTCTTCTGATAGAATGGTTTTCGAATCTGTAAGGGAATACAAAACATTTAATTTATTTCTGAATATTTATCTCACAAAGCAAAATACCACATCATATTAAACTGATCACGGTTCGGCATTAAATAACGTAAACGTTAATGCATCACCAAATCCAAAAAACGCAAAAATCCAGAAATGGCAAAGGACTAAACACCAAAAATGCGAATAATTATATTAAAAGTATACACCCTTTACGAATAATAAATAAAACGGATGAAGAATTTCATAAACATATAGATGTAAACATGCATTGTAAAGGTGTAATTGCAAAGGAACCATTGGACCAAAATAACCACGGACATTACCTTTAAAAGAATCATAGTGTTCTTTAACACGAATAGTATGTTTTAATCCCAACAGATGTTTTTTCCTCGCCGGAATATCATCAATAAATGTACGTTCACAATAATCGCAATAATATCTTTTCCCCATTTTGAACAGAAAATGAAATTAGAATCCATGGTTGGCCCATCGTTGCCCAATCAATCATCTCGCCAGGACGACCAGTCCTTATACGCCATCTATTGCCACGGCGGAATGTTTAAACGGTTTAAACAGTTTCATGAATTAAATATGTTTTTTTATTCAGGAAATCATCTATTCATAGGCACACTTTGAAGATATAATAACCTCAGGAGAAGACAATGAATACAATTTCCACCTAATGAATATCTTCCATTTTCTATCCATTATTAATGCTATCCTTGCATGCAGTGATACTCGGGTGAATTGGGACACTTTCCTTCTTAACTAACAAATTAATTCCTTTTCCGCCTAAGAAAGGCATAGTACGACTAAGCAATTTTATCAGATTGTATGTTCTTAAAGTCCATTAAACTTCTATACTATAATATATAGAGTAGCTAATAAAATAGCATTTTTATGCTTAATGCAAATGGGATACTTAATAGAATTGACATACTATTCACTACTCTATGGGGTGATTATAGGAAAACCTCTCCAAAATTTTTGATTTTGAATGAGTTGATTACCAAATTATTTTTGTTTGATTGTCGTTTTATTCACTCTATATGTCTATGTAAATTATATAAAAAATATCTCAAATGAAAATTCAGTTGAGGCAGGAGGAAAATTGCTCTAACACAATAGAATTCTTACTTTTAAAGTTGAGAATTTAGCTGTTGAAGTAAAAAACTCAACTATATCACTAGGATTTTTTACTGACTTCGCTGACAATTGTCATTCGGAGGGTAAGAATACTATTGAACTGAATGAGGGGAAGAAAATCAGCCAACATCGGTCGTCAGACAGGTAAGTTCCTTCCTTTTTAAAATGAAAACGATTTAAATTTCAGGAGTGAAGAAAGAATTTTTGATTTTGATATTTGATTTTACGATGAATTTAAATACCAACTTAGCAACAAATATGACGAAAAATGAACTCATGATTTTGTAAAAGCGCTGAAATTTGGTTCGCGACGCCACCATCGCTCTTGAAGCGAACTGCTGCAGCCGCCTCGGCACATGAGCTCGGAATCGGAACTCATTCTCCTTTCGGCGCACATTTGTCGGTTTGCGCGGCAAACGAACGAATCGACTCCGAAGTGTTGTTGCCGTGGGCCTTCCGTGAGTGTGTACACGGGTGCGTCTCATCGCACGAAGCCAAACATTTTCGAACAGGTTTCTTTCTTTTTGCTGAGGATAACCGTATTAGTTTCTGGAGAGCGTGAATTCCACCGTGTATTATTAGTGTGGTGTCCAAATCCGGCGAGGATCTGATACCTTGCGATTATTACAGCATAGAGGGAATTTTAGTTTGTGTTCAAGTGGCATTCGTTGAAACAGGTGATCCGTCCTTCGAGAATGGCTGAGACTGATTCGAAGTCTCCTATTACATCGCCCATTCCACCTGTTTCGACTGAAGATCCTGCAGCTGCATTAAAGGCCAAAGTTGAAAAAGAACCTGATACAGCACCCGAACCAACCGGATCACAAGATGCCAAAGACCAACCTGGTAACGTTAATATTTTAATAATTTACAATTTGCATGTGTAACAGCGCGTATCCATACGCCATATCAGGCAATCAGTATCGCATTTCCACTAGAATTAATAACATTGTGATGATCCAATATTATTTGACTGAAGAAAACCCTTGATTAAATATTGATTCTTCTTACACGACAAAGAATGTGTGTTTTTAATTCATTAAATGTCACCGGAAATGTTTTCCAACTTTCTGAATATTGCATAGATGATTTCATTAAGTTTAGTATCATATTTAATGAAGCATTTTTCCGGTAATGCATACATTAATGTCTATTTTCTAATATATTTATAAACAAAGCCGTTAATAAATTAAAGCATGGTCGTATTCATAAAAAAAATCTTTCATTAAAGTCGTTCTCATATATCCATGCATTTGAGATCACATACGATCTTATTAAATATAAATTATTATGAATGGCCCAGGAGAACACATTCGCGTAGTGATTGCGCTGTTAACTCTGGCTTTCAAAAGCTTCAGTAACAGTCGAGCTTGCGTGATATTTATTGGTGATCGTGTTGAGTCACCACGTCAATATTTTTAATATTAAGGACAAATTTGAGTTAAAATGTAGGTCAGCCAGGGATAATTTCCCCAGCCCAACGTGTGTCCTGTTTGAGGTTCGCGGTACCTAGTTCACGAATAAGAGAGACACCCCCCTCCCCCAGTCGCACCCCTCTCTCTTTTCCCCAATATTCTCTACTACATCTCTCTTTTCCTTTCTATGCCTCTGTCAGTTCTCGATTACTTTCGACAACGTTTCCCGCTGAATGGTATTTAAATGGAGAACTCTTAATAAATGAAATCCTTAATTGAAACACACATGCCTCCGGATTCATTTTTGTATAGGTGCTTACTGGATTTTTATATTTTGCACTTTGCTATATATTTGTATTTTAGTCGATGCATGTTTAGTATGCAGATATTTTTCGTGAATGGCTGTTGACTGTTATTTCTTATTGTTTAAATATAGATTGTTATAAATATTTATATAAAGACTGTATAGACTCATAAGAAAAATGTCTTTTGGGTAATGTGCAAAAATTTAAATCATATATATTTTGCAATTTTTGATAAAAAATGGTGATGTGGGTTTTCCAGTGGTTAGAGCACTATGCTTCTAACCCGAGGGCCCGGGTTCGATTCCGGTTGACGCCTCTGAACACCCTTAGCTTCCAGGCTGTGTTATTTTTCGTGCACCAGATCTTCTTGGGAAACTGCAAATGGTACAGGGAAAGGAACTGGCCCCCCTACCCTGATGTGTGGATCCCCCACGCCGTTGGACTTAGTATTGGAGGAGCTCTACCCTCACCTACCAAACCAACCTTTGGGTTGATAACGGTGGTTACTGTGATGGTTATTAAATAGAAACATTCGACTCGACCTGCTTGCATTGGTTTATCTACGGGCTTAACACACTTCTGTGTTTTAAAATCGAGATTTCCTCTTTATTCCATTTTAAATTCAACCATTCAGCAAGATACAGACTAAGCAAGGAATAATGGAATCCAGAATATAAAATGTTTTTTTAGTCTACGTTGATGACCTGTATTGCGAGCTCATTCATACCTGCAGTCAGCTGCGTCAGAATTTAATATTATATAGACTGGGAAAGGTTGATAAGGTAGGGGTTAATCAACAGAATATTGGAACAAAATATGAGTAGTATTCATACATTTACTGAACCTGCTCCCAGCTTCCGACGCCAATGCCTGCTGCGTTACCTCTTACTCATTCGTCCATCACAAAAGTAAGGGTTTTAAGCTATCAAAAGACCAAAAGGTATTCGAGAGTCAGCGCAAAATCATTAGTAACCATCAATTGCATGCTCTTTTCTCACTCAAGAACAATTAATATTCTTAGTCAATAGACTCTATGGATATCACATGCCTTTGGAATTAGTATAGGGTGAGTTCTACCCTCCCCTACCAAACAAACCATCGGGTTCATTACTATGGAAACGGAACGGAAGTGGAAATTGGGAAAATGAATTGAAAGACACATTTTTTAATAGATTCATTATGAGGCCGTATACTTGTAATTTGAAAATCGGTTCCATATTGTCGTTATGGTTGATCCCGAGGACTCTGAAAATAGTTATAATAATTCACTCCCTAATATTTCACATTTTCTGCGGAATTTCGCTCCCTTTTACGAGATTATCTGTGTTCCAAGATGGAAGAAGATTTAATAATGAAACTTGAATTGGGTCATTAGAAGTACCACAGACATCATTGGTATTTTCGATCTATTTTATGGATTTCCTTTGGCATCATTTCAACAGCCTTTCAATTATGTTATTGTGTGAGCGCTTATTCATCAACAAAAATCGTACTTTTCGTTTCGTTGGGATTCATATTATTATCAAAGAAGGAAGGCATTGTACTTTTCATTTGAAGTAAAAGAAAATTAATAAGAAGCTTTATTTATTTCCTCTTTGTCTCACTCAAGAATTTGTAACGAGGCAAAAATTACAGGGGAATTCCATCACCACCTTACCTTATCATTAAAAAGACACGAGATAGCAAGCTAGCTGTAAGGAACAATGGGAAAGACGTGGGAGCTAGCTGTAAGGAACAATCGCATTCCACCAGCACTTGGCAGTGTTGAAGTAAATTTATGAATGGTATTAGCCAACCGGGTAGTAATTCGGCGGCGTGCTCTATTGGGTTTCGTCGATCGTGGGCAAAATATAGGAAATGATGAATAGTACGTGGCGCAATCGAAAGCGAAATCCGAAAAAATTATGTTGCGGCGTTGTAGACGTGTGGTTAGAGGAGATCGAGCGACCGGGAGGGGGTGGAGAATTTTGTGAGACGGGGGTTAAGGAGTGCCGGGAGAGAGGGGTTTGGGAGGCAGGAGGAGGAGAAAGGAGGTCCTGGGGAGGGAGATAACGGGAAGCGAAGGAGAAAGTTTGGAGGTAACCTTAGGATGGGAACAGCGTGGAGCAGCGGTGTGTGTGAGGATATTGGCCCGGAATCTTCTCGTTTTTCTCCTCTCTCTTTAGATGTGGCGAGAGATAATGGCATAGGACGGAGGTCATCCTCCTGTCTTAATAAACTTCTCCCTTAATCGGCGTCGAATCGGTCATTTTCTCCTCAAGTCCCCACCATTCCCTCAGCCCGCGACTACCCTTCAATTGGATTTTTCCTATCCTCCGTCCATTCACTTTTTTGCAGTCTTTTCCTTCACTCATTTTCTCACTTGCTCACCACTTCACTCACAAAAGATCCCAGAATTTTCGAAAAGTTACTCGGCAATAAATGATTCATAAAATTAACGTTCTTTTAATCGGAGGGTCCTAGTTGGCATCATAAAAGAGAGGGAAATATTAGAGGAAAAACAAACTGGGGGTTTAATATTTTGAATCCCAAAGTCTCATGTTTTCTTCCCATACTCTCCCCTCTGGCCAATGCCACGACTGAAATTGAAATACCAAGACATTAATTAGCGAGGAAAATAATTTTTTAAAATTTCATTGCCTTCAGTGATGGCAATTCTTTTGTTCACTCGATGCATTTTAGATGGTACAGTTAAGTGTATAAATTGAGAAAATGTCACCCTGGTAGACTACCGATGCTCATAAGTCGCTGCGCACATTCTCTCTGTTAAATATTAAGTAAATATAATGTTCTTACGTGCATTTATATTCCATTTCTTATCAATTGGCTGCGTCAATAATACCTTCGTTTTCTAGATTGTGCGACACGAGTGTTTTCTAGCTTCGGCTATAGTAATCCCGGTATTTTCATTCTTTTATTTTCTTTCATCGCTGTACAAATATAATTTCCAGGAACTCGTCGTCTTATACTTTCATTGTTAGCTCCTTTATCAAACGAAGCCTTCTCAGTTTGTTTTGTCTCAGCTTTTCTCCCTTTTCTCTCATAAGGTCTTAATTAAGTGTTTAATTTTTCATTATTCTATCCTTTCGAAACGGGATATTTTGGGGAATAAATTCCTCCAGTTTGCTGTCATCGCACAATACGAGGACAGCAGAAGGATCTATTTCCATCTAATCTTCTCCACATCGATAAAAAATATGTCGGAAGGCTTTGATGACTTTCTCCTTTCGAAATTCATTTAATGATTAATACGTAGGGGATCTCTTTGTTAAAGAACTTAAAAGGAAACACTTAGCGATTGTGAGATATTTTTAAATGATTTTTTTTAATCAATCCCCGCCTCTAGTGGCATTTGAGTACGTTGTATTGCCGCGAGCAGCTTCAAAACAGAGTCATACATGAAAAAGGACCAAAAGTAGCCTTCTTAATATTTAGTCAGAGAGTATAATGTGCTGTTAGATAAAATTTTGAATCTTCTTCTTCTATGTCTTTCAATCCGAAG
>LYUA01000227.1:6366-20252 GCA_002093875.1 Calopteryx splendens | reverse complement strand
GTGGGAGATCACCCGTTTTCTGTTACTCCATTTTACTCAAAATACCTGAAATAAAATGGCCCATGAATTTTTTCAGTGGCATTATTTTAAACAAAAAGGAACAGTGTAAAAGAGCTTCACAAATCTAATATGTGAACTTCGTATCCGTTAATTTACTAGCTGACTGCTCTGTACTTCCCAGCCTAACTAACCTTTGCTAGCCGTGAAGTTTTATCCCCACTTTTGGCGTCGAAGTGTAATCATTTAATGGTGAGGTAGCCATGATTCTCTTCATGATTGTTTATTGCTTTAATTCGTGATTAAAAATAAATTTCTCTTCGTTTACTCTATGATAAGAAAAGTGAGCTCCTATCTTAGCGTTTCTCCCCTTTAGTGGGAGTAGATGCTTACTGTCATGGAGGACATCTGGCTAAAACTCATAAACATTCATTATTTTTGTGCTAAACACGTCGAAAATGCTTAATTCCCGATATATTCCTAAGCGTGGAAAATCAATGTATAAGTAGATCAAGTTACTTTTGGTCATCGGATGAGTAATTCGGTGATAAATACGTGCGTAGGTATGTAAATTTCTCTTTGTAGTTTGCCTCAAATTTCCTTCTTGGTAATGAATCGGTATCTGTGTTTGATCAGGTTGATGGCTTTTAGCAATTTTTGATTTAACAATAAGCCATCCCAAGTGGATCCCATTTTCATCCCCGAGGAAAAGCATAAAAGAGCCGCCCGCATCTCTTTCCCGAATCATGGCGAACCACTGCAATGATTAAGAGATAGAGAGGCTTTAAATGGAATTCCCAGCGTCAAATACGTTAACAGAATTGCGGCAAAGCGTATTACCTTTGATGTTTTTATCGATTCGGTGCTCGACTCCGCTATCTCCAGAAGTAAACTTCCGACAACCCGAATCCATTAAGAGAGTGTGCGGTAAACGGGTACCCCCCAAACCACTCCCCTTTTCAACCCACCCCCAACCCCTTATTTCCGACCGATTCTACTTCCCTACAACCCACGCACCCCACCCCTCCTCCTCCCCTCCTTGCCACGCAGGGTTTTGACAAAAGCATTGTTTTTTCCCTCCCTTAGGCGAGAGTGAACCTCTTCTCCCCTTCCGTGTGCCAAAGTTTTACCCTTCATATTTTTTTATCTTAATTGACCTCATCCACGAAGCACTTTTCCTCCACATCCCCCATCTCCTCGAGGCAGTTTTTTCGCTTCCCATGCCCCGTTCCATTTCTTACCGGTTTCCTACCCAGTTAACACAACTTAACGCCCGAAACTTTTTTGAATTCTCAAACCTTTCAGTCTTAGATCCCATCTGAATTCCTTAATTGGCATTCGATGGTCTTTCGAGTTCTCCCTTTACCCTACCGTCATTTTCATCTGAACTTTTATTTCCTAATTTCATTCCCAACTTTTTCTCCTCCATGATTTACAATAGGTGCTTACAACTACCGCTAAAATCATGTATTTGATAACAGCATTTTCTTCACTGGGTGTGACATCTAAAGCTCTACATCTCGTCATCATTACCATTCAGTATCCAAGGCATGATCATATTCTCTCGTTCCTTCGCTAAGGAAACCATAGGAATGAGGCTCGCTAGTGCTTTTCCCAGCGGAGAAATAGTGCAAAGAGACATTCACGTTCGCTTTTCATTCCCTGTTTTGAAGATATGAATCGAAGAGTATTAGGTCTCGCGAAAATGGCTCACCCTGCCTCCTTCATGGCGCCCGATCATCTTACCGGCCTAATGCTTTCATCCATTCCCCTCCGTCCATCCCACCATCCCACATCTTTCATCCAGTTCTCCGCCACCTCCTCTTCCTCGTTCTGGTTTCTTCACCAGGAGGGTTTCACTCACTCTCTTTCGCCTTCTTACCTGGTATCTTCCAATATATATTCTTCTCACCCCCTCCCCCACGTTCTTCCAAAACTCGTCTGACGCATTTCAACCCTTCCCCCGCGTCATTTGCTAATGCTCCTCCTCCCGCATCCATTCCCCGCTGCGGCCGACCTCCTTCCGTTCCAATTTCATTCTCAATCTATCACATTCCCGCGAGTGCCTCGGCCGCTTCAACGCTGGCATCATCCCTCGAATATCTCCGAAATACTCTCCATTCCCGCCGGCCCTCTCCTCCTTCCCTCCCTTATCTCGTTGCCAACCCTCCGCCGCCGCGCCGTGTCGGCTTCCGTGCTGCTTTATTCCCACCGCGTTGTGATCATGTTTTCTCATTCCCGTCACGCGCAATTCGCTCAGCCTTTTCTCCGCTACAAACTTTGCCCAAGTTTAAACTTTAAGCAGGACGTGAGAAACATTATTTTAGAAGTCGCGATCGGTTGGTGGCAATAATCACTTAACTGAGCCATAAATTCGTACCACAGAATTTTGAAAGTGGTTTAACTGCTGCGTGATATAAAATTTTCAATGCGCTTATTTCGGAGATCCTTGCTCTAGCATTTTGTGCGATTTCTCATTCAGGCTCACTTTCCTACTCTGTTCGGTACGATCCCATTCAATACTGCCGTATGGTTTTCTGTTGATGCACACTAGCATTTTCTTAAACTCCTTGCTTAAGCTTTACACCAATGTTAATTCCGCACTTTAATGTTTGGATTTCTATTTGTAAGAAAACTTGAACTAAGCGGATGTCTGGCGGCAATCATATTTTGATTTAGTGTAGCCAACAGAGACCCCTTCGTAAACCACGTTAAAAAAAATATTTGAAACGTCCATATGAAAGCGTATCCTAAAGTTGAAGAGATTGACCCGATATTACGGTACGGTATTACGACTTCTAAAAGATTGGTTATTTGCATCTTAGCCGATATTAAATTGTATAATTAACTATTTTCAGGATTTTATCCCATTGGACGCAATCCCCAGAATCTGATTTTTATTTCCATTTTTTTCTTCATTGCAGTGGAGTGGTTAAAAAAATACAACATATCTACAGAAAAGATTAAAATACAATACATATCTGCGGTGCGGTTTTCTATCCGAAAAAACATATGTTGAATGGTGGTATATTTACGGTGATTTTTGAGGTGTCGGGGGACCCAATCTTACCGAGTATCCAGTAACATTGTAATTTTAATATACTTTTTTGGCTCACCCTATGTTTACGAAGTTCTGTAACCAGCACACAGAAATATATTTTTCAACATGCTTTAAGTTTTTCTTTTATCAATATAATAATAATTATTGTAAAATAATGCAATATGCGACGAGAAAACTTACCAAATTTCTTATTTTTAAAAGTGGTTGCTCTCCTTTGTTTACATCAGTGATTTATTTTGAAAATGTAGGGATTAAAAGTATCTTAATTCGCGGTCTTCTTTACTACTTTCATTGTTGCACTAAATACTTGATTGTTGCACGCTTCAGTGACTTTCAAATCTATTTCACGATGGATTTCCTTGTACTTTCATTGCTGTTCTCAAGTTTTCCGATCATTTTGCGTATTCTGATGGGGAAGTTTTGATCCCTTGACTAGTTCGTAGCGTGGACCTCATTACAAAATCGAAAATTCATTTTTCTTCGTAATTGAAGTGAACAAGATCAAGGCGTCGAGTTGAAAATGCATCCTGATGTGGTAAATTACGAGAGGCCTACCTTATATTTGCACCTACCTCCCTGTGTAGCGTAAACTCCAGATTCTAAGAATTTTTTCGTTCCCATCAGGTTTTTTCGGTATCATGATTATAATGGACTTCCGAAAATCCTTAATTATAATGAGGCAACGCGGATACTCCTATTACACTTTGCTACCAATGCAGCACTTTTTATGGAAAAATACTCTCATTACTATCCAGATCGGTATTTGAGGAATATTTTTCCACACTACTTAGCGGTGGGTTATTTTTTTAATCTATGTTCGTTAAACAACTAATACGTGTTATCTCTTTACTCATTTTTCTTATTTAACTTCTTCTCTTTCACCTGTGCCTAATTTTGATTTGAAATGAAATTGCCAAAAGATTCTCTGAAATACTTGAAAAATATATGATTTTATAGATGTTTCAAATTAAGTGGGTATTGGAAGTTTTAGTATCATGTACCAAAATAATCAGCTAATTTTCTTAGACTCAACATCCATTCACAACGACGATTTGTTAACATAAACTGATATCCCATGACAAATTATTTCTTCTTTATTGCCAAGATGCTTATGTTTTTGTCATATTAATTTTATATTTTGTTATGTGCAAGTATTTTAAGAATCTTATTTGGCATTCAGTTTCCCTAGAGTGGAACCGTAAAGCTTCGCTTCCATCTCGTTCACCGTTTTCCACCATAGGTCTTACAGTATTATTCGAAGGGACGGTTTTTTAACTATGTATCTTCCGTTTAGGAAATATTAAAATATAAAGACATAATTTAAACACTTATATGTTATCATATTTTAACCAATTACCAGTATACGGAAGCTCGGTTATAGGGTATATACTATGTAACTTGCCTCCTCTGTTGAGTATTTTTTACTCCTCAATTTAGGTTTCAGATACCTACTGTCCTGGAGTTTTTAAACTCGATTTCCCGGCGACGCCATTGAATGAATTTCTTATCCCCACATCTTGGCTATGCGGAAGTCACGCGAACAATAACGTCTTTTTGATATCTCTCTCAGTCAATATTCTGCGTTTGCAACGTTGTCGCTTGGAAGTAGCGTCTCTATGAAAGTTGAAGTCTTCTTATGTGATTTATAACAACGTTACAAATTCGTTTTTTATATTTGCACTCAGTAACTTGAAAAACCATTTGCTAAGCATAACTAACTATTTCATTTAGCAACTTTACAAGTATTTTTTCCTTGGCAATGGGAAGGAAAGGCAACTAAAATGGTAATATATGTGTTACGTTAATTTTGAAGGAGCTACAATAAATATAAGTACATTAATTGTTTTGCCCTGATAATTTAGCGTATACTCATTTTGAAAATCGTTGCTTATACATTTATCAACAAAAGGGAGTAAAATCTCTCTCTACTCGTTTTACGGACATTTTATTTTTGTATACATAATATATTTCATCATCCAATATGGTCACTGATAAATAGTTCTAATTTTCTAATAGTGTCTGATTAACTCGAATCGTTTACAGTATTTAATACTTTAATCATGCTGGATTATCAATAAACTAAATCTTATCATTTCAATGTTAGGAACCTTTTTGACTCATATATTCTAGGTTCGCGGTAGTCCAGTGGTTGATGATGTGTGACCCCTGATGTGTCAGTTTCAAACGCCATTATGCTTAGTACTGGGTGAGGTCTACACTCACCTACCAAATCAACCTTCGGGTCGATTACTGTGATTTTTTAATTGTTTACAATGATCTTCAACATTTTAAATTAAAGGTCGTTATAATGCATTAGTTTTATTGAAGTTTTAAGAGTATTTATCGCGACTAAGTAAAGAAAGTGAAGCGACTATCGCTGAACAGTTTTTTAATTGTTTCAAAATTGATTTTCCAAAAGTCTTTTAGAAGTAAGACCGATTAAGAAATCAAAATCGAAAACCATTTATTTTTTTAACAAAGTGCGTTTTACATTTCGCGATGAATTACAATGTTTATCAACTTTCATGCCTAATACCATTTCACTTCGTTTCCATTGGAAATTTAATTATTTTAGTCATATAACATTTAAGAAATAAGACCCTCTGAGACGGTAAAACTCGGTTTTATTTAATTTTTGCTCTCGTTGCTAGAGGAAATCAAGTCGAGGAACAAGCCCTATCAAAATAAAATCTTTCAACAGTGATAATAAAAATATTATGTTCACGATTTTGGGCTTGTTATTGATGATAATAAAAATTATTTAAATTATTCGAATGTAGGTTAAAATAAAAATTGCTTATTCGTTGTATGCATACATACTGATATCGCTACTATTATAACAATGCAGAACTTAAATCTATTCGCGTGCGCATTTATAAAAAATACATACCTAGGCGTATTGCTTTGTATACCATTGATTTAATTCTTTATTGATCTATAGACTGAAGGACTTTGGGGGTGGCGTTCAAAATTTTGAAAGTAGAGCGGGGCCTGCATTGATTTATTTAGTGTACGAAAATTCATCTATTTTACAAGTTAGAAACACGGCTCTCTGATCCTTCACACTTCATTGAATGAACCGACAGGGTTTTCCATATGAAATTGTAAAGTCCTCCGAATTTCTCTCTAGTCCGCCACGATGTCTCTCTAGCTCCTGATAATTTCACCTTTTTCATAGCATTGTTCATTTTTAGTCTTTCGGGGTCCCAACTTTTCCATAAGCCTCATTAATGACTTCACTCCGCGGCTCGTATCCTTATTAAACAACCAATGTTAAACGATATATGTATGAAACATAAGGCGTCTGAATGTCATCGCTCCGAATCGATACACATTTTCCGGATACGAATGTCTTCCATGAAGTATTTTCGATACTAAGAAGACGTGCAGCGGGATTCAGAAATCGACCCGGAGGTTTTGGGCGGATTGCTTCTCAACTTCCCCTCCCCACTTCGCCTCTCCAAAATTCTTAGCGCTCCTCGTCTCCGTTGTATCTACTCGCCTTTCAATGGACTTTTTCCGATCCCCATTTCGATCGATGCCGCTCACCTAACTCTCCTCGTATTTCTCCTCCCTTGTCTCGTGATTCCCGATACCCCATAGTAGAGAGAGGAGCACCGTATTATTTTTTATCCCCTACGCTGCCGGGAGTCTCCTTCTCCCGGAGAACGCATTTTGTCGCAGCCTTCCCCTTGAAGCCGTCCAAACCCCTTTGACCGACGGGGGCGTGTGCGTTGAATAGGCTTGGGGTGGAATTAGTCTACTCGTCCGGTCGATAGCGAAGGGTGTGAAGGTGCTAGTGAGGGGCTGGGACACACCATCTCCATTCCTTGGGAAGAGGCATAAGGATCCCTTCCCTCCTCAACCGTAATCCCTGCTAAGCTGATTATGGTCTCCTTCGCTAGATTCAGCCCTTGGACGTCTGCACTGGGCAATTTATTATTTTAAACCCACCTAGTTTTCTTTCGTGCCGTCCGTTCTACACGAGGACGTGTGCAAAAAAATGAAAATCTCCTCGTTATCATCCACTTCACTAGCCCTTAGGTACTCATCTTAAGTAACCCTGATTTCCATGATTGCCGCCACGGTTTTCTGTTGCCATGTATTAGGGATGCAGGCCAAAACGTTTTCTCAGCAGACTTCTTTCTTCTTTAAATTGTTTTCTCGTTTTATAATTCTTCTGAATTAGGCTATTCGAATCTAAATTGTTTCGGGGACGCAACGAAAGGAAAAGGGTCGAAGGGGCCCGTACTCTGTTTCGGTGCTCTGTGATGAGTCACGAAGTAAATGAGGTGAATGAAGAGATGCGGGTGAAGAGAAATAATTCAGGGGAGGAGATGTTTACCTGGAGCTCTATGCGTAATTTGGTTTCAATAGTATCCATTTAATTTAATTTATAAAGTATCTTTACCTATATTTCTGACGTAAAGTACTAAGTAAGACGTGTGAACATGAAGTATTTTACTCATTATAGTGTACTTTAGACACATGGATTTCTGTTAACTGATGGAGTTGTCAAAGAATCGTATCAATATTTCTCTCTTGCGTGAGATGTCTGTAAGCTGTTTTTTTAGCGAGTTTCGTAGAAAGAGTTGGATTCTCTCTAGGTAATGTTATAAGGTTTCATTGGAAGCAACCCGTAAACTAAATGCCCCAAGGTTCTCGAAATACCGAAGCTGGGAAACTGTTCGGAAGAATTTTTTTGCACTGGAAAGTCTTCAATGGGCGTGCACTCTTCATCGAGAGCAAATGTAAAGTTTCGTCCTCAAAATCTAGTAACTTGATTAGGTAAAGTAACTTCGAGAAGTTTGTGTCTTGGAGAAAAAGTTCATTCCAAAGAGGTTTAAATTTCATTAGATACCAAATTAAGTCCGTCCAAATAGAGTCATAGCAGTGTATTCACGTGCACAATACCTGGGTCTTTTCTCGTTATATTAGACAAATGCAAAGCATATATTACTTATTTCTACCTGATGGATTCCTATTATTTGTGTAAATAGGTGGAAGAAGTACTAAAAAGAGTCTTTGCTTATTTTAATGGCAATGAGTAAATTACATATACTTTTCAAATCGAACATGCCTAGAAGAACAGGCAATATTTCAAACTTTAAATGTATGCATGACCACCAACGGAAAAAGATATATGCTATCGTCTAATATTTATTTAGAGGAAGAAAAGTTTATTTTGCAGTAACATGCTAGCGAAATGTGGTGAGAGTAAGATTAAAGTTTTATTAATTAAATTCTGCAACTTATTTGTTATCTTTTGAGTGCCATCACAGATGAATGTGGCAAGAATGTGAATTAGTTGTCTTTTGGCGTTGAATTGCAATGTTCAAATGCTTTTATAAGTTAAGACTAAGCTAAATCGTTAGAATTTTACGAGACATAAGAGAAGCACATTATATTCGATAAGCGAATAGCGAGAGTGAATCGTAATCAGGAGCATTGGAAATGAGTCTATGGTTGGTTCTTGCATGGGAGATGATGAGCTAACTTCTATAGCTGTAACCTAACTGCGTGGAGGAGCGACAGTAAATCGTGATTTTCTAATTATCTCCATATTCGACCTAGACCTGATTTGTTTGAGTGAATAAAAGTGCTAACAGAATTCCCAACATATAACTTAGCAGAAAATTTTCACTTGAGTTCCTTTATGTTGATCCAAAGGTATGCTAAGAAGTAGCTTTAGCATAGTTAGAAGTAGTAGTACGTTGCATCATGTGATTTTTTTACATTTCATAACTTACCGAATTTGTCTGGCGTATTTCCCTGCAAATACTCAGAAGCCTCCATTGAAGCAATCAAAGTCACTTAATTCCTCATTGTTACATTCATTTAAACCTTACTATTCTTACTATTTTATTCGAGCAGGATTAGAAATAATTGGTAGGATATAAATCAGAAGAGTATTATTTATGTATGAGTTTTTAATCGTGAGTGATTGATTAAAAATCCGAAGTATTACTTAATAAGGCTACAGGCACTCTCAGCTGAGGAATTCTTTACTTGGTAGCTAAGCTTAACGTTAGAATTAGGGTTAATTTGCATGGATCGTCATATGAAAGAAGTGAAATACAATGGCAAATCTTTAAATCCGTGTTATGATTGATGAACTTCCACCGATATATTTGCGGTACAGTGATGTCACAACATATATCGTCCAATCTTCCAGTCATTTATCAATAAAATATCTGAATGGTCATTAAAGACTATATACTGGGTTGAGGGAGATGAGAACGTTCGATTTTGTTCGAAAACTCCAGAAGTGGGTATGCATTATAATTATCAATGGAACGTACAATGATCTGTGTCAATTGAATACCCTTGCCAAGGATAAGGACTAAAGTTTACCGATAAAAAACTGGATAGATTTGAACAACGTTATTCTTTACCTTTTAATCCTGACTATCTTATCAGAGTGTTACTTAGGGTGTTGTTTCTAATCATATGTTTTTAAATCGCATCTATTTGAAAATATTTTTAATTTTTATGCTCAATAATAGTTATAAGTACACGGAAAGCAATTATTATAAAAGACCTTGTATCTTTCTACCCCACTGTAGGTAATTGTTCAAACAAATAGTAGAAGGTATGGTCGATTTTACCGGACGCTCGCTATTCCTAAAAAAATGGTTGCCCATCTAAAGCGGTATATATGTATGCCCGTGTGCTGAACTCCTGAAAAGAGCAAGATTTGCCAACCAAGAATCGCAGAGGACAAAACTTAGTTTTCGTCTATTTAAATTCGTAAAATCCATGTGACTTGCATATCTCTTCTAAATAATTGTTTATTCGAAATAGCGCCCCAGTTCGAACCGTCGGTTATATACTTCGAAGCCGTCACGCGATTCATCCAGCTTGTGGGAGATAAAGACTGACCCACATTAGAGATGAATCTCTTTTTCGGGAGGTCCGTGAGCTAAGTGGACTCTCGGCAATTGCACCAATTTCCGTTAGAATTCTTGGTGTCGCGACCTTTCTGCTCCATGTCACGAACTCGCCCTAAACTTGAGTAGTCGCTCCCCTGTGTTTTGAACCCACGATTCATCCCAACTTGGCAGATCAGGGGGTGCCTGGTTAAAGCCATACTTGCACTTTCGGATTTATCTTCTCCTTCAAAAACGGTATATCCCTGAGGTTGGGTTTCGACTGAAGAAAGGCAAATATTTTTTATTCTTGATCATGCAGTTGCAAGCTACGTATTTGACTTGCGGATTTATAAAATCTATGGAGATACACGTCAAAGTAGTTTTATCAGTTTATATTTGCCCAACTAGTTTCACTCATTATTCCCGCGCTGAAAATAAAGCAGATAATTCAAAAAACTACCAAGGAATTTTAATTGTTTAATCTAAATTGCACTTCTTCATTCCTATTCAACGCCCTAGAGCGGCAAGCGCTTATTACTAATTGGTTCCACCTTAATTGGTTGCGTCAGAGGTTGCAGGCAGGAGAGGGTACCCTCCTGCCTTTACATGTGGCCTGGAACCCTCAAGCAACGAGCAAATTCACAGTCACACTCTCTCGGTCAGCTGTTCCTACAGAGAGTCCCAAGCTCTCTCGAACAGCAAAATCTCGCGTCCCTCCGCTAATGATTCACCGACTCATTCTCGGCCGCTTCATCTCTTTCACTTCCCCCTATCTCTCTCCCTCTCTCAGCTCAAATGAGAATTCTCCCTCGCTCGTTACCTAGCTAGCTGGACCCCTCGCCGTAAATCTCCGCTCCTCGCGTGTTATACCTACCCAATGCACATCTCTGAAATCGTTCTTCTTTTATTGCAACAGTAACTCTGTGACTCACGGGTCACAGGTTGTGGTGGGCTAAAGCATCCCTCCCTGTTAGTCAAAACCTCGGATATATGGATTAGTAACTATGCAATTCTTTGGGTGATAGTTGGTAATGAGGAGGGGGAGAGCTAGTCACCATAATAATTACAGCACGATAATGCACACGGATGTACGATTATGCGTGTATGAAGTAAGCCAATAATGATTTTACTAATTTGTATCAAATCCTTCCTCAATAGATTGAATAAAACATTTTCCATTTCAGCACTCTTTTATTTGGGCTCAAGATTATTTTCAAGTGCAGTTATTTACTTCTGGTTTAAATAGTTTATTTGATCAGTATTAATTTGTTGAGCTGGCTTATTTATTTAATTTCATATTATTTATTTCTTAAGCTAGAAGGCCATGGCAGTTTCTTAAGTTGAAGGTCATGGGGCGTGAAACATATATAAGTGAACATTTTTACTTAAATACGTCATCTTTAGTTTGATTTGATATGGTTTAACGGCGTATATGATTAATGCCCTGTGTTTGGGATACCATAAATTTATCGCGGAACAAGACCACTTAGCAAACCATTCCATTTTTAAAGCTGTATAAATAGATAATATCACTTAACCACGCGGTCGTTGTCACAAAACTGAAGTGTCTACTACAGGAAGCATATTTAAATCCAGTAAAGACCATTTTAATGACCTTGGTATCACTTTATGTCTTTTTTTCGAGCGCACACCCCATTATCCCAGCAAAATGGGCGTATTCCGGCTTTACGCTTTTCACCGTATTAAGTATTCCGTAACGTGAAGAAATAGACCGTTACGTCATCGCTATCGTTGTGCAGGGGCCGTTATTACACCACCGCTTTCTGTTTGAGACATTTATCGTTATGACATGGAGTCGATTCGCCACAAAAGAATGAGTTGATTTAAATTTGCCCGTGAATAACAAGCTTCCCTTTATTCATGCTAGCATCACTAGTTTCATATTTATTCAGAGAGAAGCTTCAGCACTTAAGTGTAGTTTAAATTGCAAAATGAGGATCACGTTTGAAATTTAATTCTAATCTAGGAGCCGTTAACTTGTTAAGTAGGTAAAGTCGCTCATGTTTCATTGTCGATTGAATAATTAAGCATAATTCTCCTGAAATAAACTCGTCCAGCACTTTAAGTGGGTTCCTCCTTTTTACACTTTTATAATTAAGAAGAGAGCATTTTATATATTATTGACTTGAAAAAGTTCTTAGGTACAATAATACAGAACACATTAGCTTATGATTTTTAACTTTCGGAGCTTTTGATTTCTCTTTTCAGCATGTACAACTTAAAAATTATAAGCCTATAACCGCATCACATTTTTATGAAATGAAGGATGGACGGACCAAATATTGAAGCTGATATTAGCTATAGGTGGAAGGGGTAATAATGTAATAAAAGCAAGTAATTGATACATCTTTCACGATATAAACAATCTTACCTATAATTTATTATCCAAAAAAGAAATTGTTGAAGTTAGTAGTTCAGTTAGTAGTAGTCAGTTCCTACGAAAATATTTGGTGGGTAAGGAAACCCATGCTTCCTCCGCAAGAGAAGCGAATTCCTGCATATCATTGTTCAGTCTATATGAATCGGCCTTGGGAAGTCTCGAAGCCGGCTTTTGGCCGGAGACACATTTGTATCTGGCTTTATTTGCATTCCGTGGACGCATAAAGGACGTCAACAGAGTTTGACTCCAAAAGGCAAGCGATTCCACCTTCCCTTCATCAACCAGAGGCTTCGTCGAGTCGGCACGTGGTTATGTCCTCCTCGTCACCTGAGCCACAATTACCGCGGTGTCGCGGATTCGCTCCTAGAAGTAAAGCCGTCATTGTACATTGTAGGCCCTGTAATCGATAGGACCGTGTGTTACAAGTTCAGAATTCGCGCCTGCGGATTTAAAATATTTTCAGAACAAAGGCCGGAGACATTTTTTTGACATTCTCCTCTCGTCGTTTCAATTCACGACACGTCACTCGTTGGATACACCGAGTGCCTGCCGAAGAGATCAGATGACTCAACGAAATCACAATGTATGGGAGGAATTATTTCTTATATTCTCATCATAAAAAATAAGAAAGCAAAACTTTTATTTAATCTAAAAATAATCTAAATACCGTTATTCCTAAACCTCATTGCAAATGTTGCATGTGACGTATTTTACCAATACGTCTTTTGTCAGATTAAAATCATATTAAAATTGTTCAATCATGGAAAGGGCCATAATAGCCCCCAATGGTTACTTTAAAATTGTTTTCTGTATGATAAAAGAAATGAGTTTATTAATGGTTAGATACAGGGAACTGGGCTAAGATTGGCCATTATCAATCTCGTTACCAATATGTATTCATTTTTTTCCTTTTTGTAATTCTGAGAGAATGGGTTAAACAAAGTGATGAATTGTTTCTTAAGTCAGTGTGGTTTGTTTCGACCTTGGATTTTATTTCGTCAGGGTACTTAATAAATGCCACGCGAATTTTATACATGAGCACAATTTTCAGGAATTCGTATTACTAATGTTCGAAATACGGCGAAAAAACATTAATATCAAGAGTCGGAATATTTGCTAATTAAAGATAAGGAGCTTCTTTCGATGCTCGCGATCGTTAACCTGGCATTTTAACTTTCCAAAACATTAGCAATATGCGCTCATGTTTCATCTCAAAACGTCCCGTCGGATTTAAAATTATTTATCTTTCTGCCTAAGATGTATGCGTAAATTGTGGACAATGTCGTAGATCGCGCGCTGGATTGTATCTCAGTGATCTACAGTGGTCATAGGCACGCGATCTCGAAGTTCAAAACTGTGTGAACCATTGGAGAATGGGAACACTGGTTTGTCTGATAGAACCGAAATATCTCTCTAGTTTTGCAACTCAGATGAAGTTGGGCAAGCCTGATACCGCTGCATCCTATTCGTCCCAGCGCTCCTCCCGTATCTGGCACCGATCCCTCTCCCCCCCCCTCCCCCCCCCCCCCCCCCCCCCCCCCCCCCCCCCCCCCCC
>LYUA01000226.1:601666-613186 GCA_002093875.1 Calopteryx splendens | reverse complement strand
ATGTGTTCGTCTCTATATGTTTCCTACCCTGTTTTTCCTACATCCTATCCCCGAGAGATATATTTAGCACCAAAGGCGTATCTTCTATATATATACATATACGAGTTTGGGAAATAGAGGGTGAAAACAGGGAAAGGAACTATTTCCAGTTTTTATTGACTGAACTAAACCGCAGTAATCAACCCGAATGTCGGTTTGGTAAGTGAGGGTAAAGCTCACCCAGTACTAACCACAAGGGATTATGAAATTCATACTTCAGGGTAGGGGGGCCAGTTCGATTCCCTATACCACATGTGGTTTCCTAGGAAGACCTGGTACCTGTAAGATCACACAATATGAGTGAAGCTGATGGTTTTCAAAGTCAACACCCGGAATCTCCGGTTGGTAGGTCCAATCAATCCAAACGGTGATGAGTTGTGGCTTAGATAGTGAAACTTTTTCAAAGAACTGTATTTTAAACTTCATGGTTTCAGGTTTCACATCGGGGAAGGTTTTATTATTATTATACTTATATACGCGTTCTTTTCATCCAGATCATTTCACTTTTACCTTCCCCATGGATCTTAGTGGTCAATAAAAACTTGTTTCTTCTTTTTATTGACCCTAACAGTGTTTATCAAAGTTTGGTCCCCGGACCCCTAGGTGTCCACGACACCCTTTCCCGAGGTCCGCGAGTTCAACTGCATTTTCACAATTATACTAGGGCGTTATTTGTCCCTTTCACTCCGACTCACGATTGTGCAGTGGAGGTTTCGAGGTGATATGTGACGCATGGCGTCGTCATCGCAGGAGTCGAGTAATTGGTTATACATGCTAGTTTATTCCAGAATTTTGTAAGACACAATCAGATTTAAGCCAGCGGTTGCTGCCTTCGTCTTTAGACGTTAACTCTCTTTTTTCTCAGTATTTCTACTGTTCTTTTACTAGATATCTTCGTATAAAGCTGCTATAACTTTTGTAACATCATTATCGTCCAATAAGTGTATTTTAAAATTTTTATTTATTTTTTATATATTATTACTCTATATATTATTCATGCAAATATAAATAAATATGTATATATATAGGTTAAATTGATAACTATAAGAATGAATTATAATAAAATATAGAAATAAATCTAAAATATTATTCTCTTGAACCGATCTGGATTTTTTCTCCTCACTTGAACCTCACTCTATTCGTCCATTTCACCTTTTCCATCCATCTCCATGCCCACATTTCCATATTTTTATCCACTGCTCAAAGAGTCCTTGTTTTAACCTCCGTACAAAAACTCGCTCCAAGTACAGCACTCTATTGATATGCTCCGCATACTTATATCCATTTCGCTCGTGAGTGAGCTTTTCATCATGCTGAGTAATATACCTATTTGCAATTTCCGCCTTCTCCTAATCTTCTTGTCGCATAGCTGCATTCCACCACACTTGCTATCTCAACATTCTATTCCCTTCTATTTCAAGTCCTCTCCTGTCTTCACTCCGATCCACACGGTTTTGGTATTTCTTTTGTTAATCCTCATCCCGTGTCTCTCACACTCTCTGTTAACCTTTTCTATCCTCCTCTTCAATGTAAAGGAATCTTCCTCAGTCACCGCCACCGTCAAAAATATAGAATACTTTTATTATGTCCGCCATACGCCATATATATCTCACACGAATCATTAATGTAACGTCGCTCTTATATTTTAAATATGGTCACCATAGAAACCCCATGGTCGCCTCCGGCTCGCACTTTTCAACAGTAAAACCATTTTTTTGAACAGTAATAGCCTAGAAACATTCTGCAGGAAGAAAAAATCGTTAGAGAAAATATTTTTGTAAATAAGGATGCACTCCGTGAAGACTTCCTGTATTAGAGGAATGGAACACAAAACCTAAAAGTATATTTGAGAGGAGATATATAGGTGAACATTAAACATACATTTTTTGTAATGTAATTTGCTACCGTATATTATTAAATTCTGTCATTAATGATCACAAAAAGGAATAACGCACAAATGAAGAAAGAAATGTGGTAGCCAAATCAGATTTAAAATTTTTTTCAACTCCAAAGCAAAGACAAGTAAAAAACACTACGACAAAAACGCACGGCTCACTTTCCACGTTGATAATATATTCTTCACATCATCCGAGTGCACGTCGATGGTACGAAAGATGAAAGGAAAACGAGTGGTTTACCAAAATTTGCATTGCGAAGCGCTTCTGAAACCAACTACTTGATTGGCGAAGTATTTTACGAATTGAAGTGTAAATAACAAACTTTACGATGTTTCCGGAGTCTATATTAAGATTGAGGTTGGGAAGAGCCACATGATCCACGGTCACCCGCACCGTATCCCGCGGTTTACCCATGGGCGTAATAAGCAGAGTTGAGTTTTTTTATGGAATAAATTAATGCGTGGAGTTTACGAGAGTGGGAGTCTGGAAATACGAGTTTGAAATTACTTCGAAGTGGATATAAATTTCAACGCGACACTCCGAGTGTTGTTGCTGCCGCATCGCGCTCGCCTGCGCTGGTCAAGGGGCGTAAGGGTGCCCCCCCCNAGGGTGCCCCCCCCCCTCGCCCCCCGCCCATTTATCTATCCGTTCCTGAAGGGTTCTCTTTCCCGACAAGCATCGCCGCCGTTGCCCCTGGACCCCCTCCGCAATGGATAACTTAAAGGGATAAAAACCCTAGTAAACTATCACCATAGCTGAGAAAAGGCAATTGAACGGAAAAGGCATGATATTTCTTAGCAAATTACACTCATTTTACGAATTATGTGTTTCTGCACATTCTGTGATATAATCAATCATTTCCTCTGTATCTTCTTCAAATGATAAATATAATATCTTCTTTTTCTTCAAAATAGGCCGTGGCCTGATCTGCCAATCATTATTCCTATTCTCTGGATCCAGATTCATAACTTACCCCTTCACTTACTTCTAATTTCATAGTATGAATTTATTCAA
This sequence comes from Calopteryx splendens, assembly GCA_002093875.1. Taxonomy (NCBI): domain Eukaryota; kingdom Metazoa; phylum Arthropoda; class Insecta; order Odonata; family Calopterygidae; genus Calopteryx; species Calopteryx splendens. The sequence goes on along the minus strand of LYUA01000226.1, from coordinate 610,235 downwards.
TCTTTCAAAAAAAAGTCAAAAACTACAGATATTTAGAAGTTGCCAGGGTAATGCGAGGTCTGTGTAAAAATAATCCGACCATCGGTCGGGAAAAAATGTTGCGTAGGTAGCTGCCGGGGTTGGGACCCTAATCCCTTTCAAAGTAGGCCTTTGACCCTTTCACTGCTGGATACCCTTCTGGAAGGTGTCCTTTGGAAAGGCATTCAGTTCGTCAGTCGCGTTCTGCATTATCTCCTCCCTACTCTCAAATAGGGAGATTTCCGGGTCGTACTCGTACTCCCGCTAGGTACTCACCTCCAGTTGTCAAGGAGTTGAGAAACTGAGAATCGGTATTGGCACTCTCCAATTAGATTGATTCTCATAAATGTGTTCTGACAACTACTGACAAGGAATCGTCACAAGGGCGTGGAGAATAAAGCTAGTGGTCGCTATGGGGGGTCTCCCCTCTAACGCATGACGTTCTGCGAGAAACTTTATTTTTAAAACACGGTTTTTGGATTACGAGCACACAACGGATAAAAAAAACTCTAGTGGATGTATATGTCTCTATGAATATCAAACTTTGACTCATCTTTCACTAAAGCGATGTGCTCTGTTCAATCACGCCCACCGTTGATTACGGTCACCGAGTTGGCTATGGTTGCCACGTTGTGAGCGGTTCATTCCAGGAGATCTCTAATATGTGTGGTAAACATTCCGGGTTATTTTCTTTCGGACAAAACACATATAACCCAAGAAATATGTGTAAGTAATGGTTATTACTAAAGAAATATTTCCAATTTCTAAGACTATTTCAAATTTTTGTCCTGCTGTACTTCAGTCTACAGTCTAATTGAATTTCAATAATAACATTAGAGATGAATCTCTGGTGTGTTAATTATTTTAAGGTAAGTTCAGCACCTATGAAAGAAGTTAGCTAGGTCTTAAGTAAATCACATTCTTCTGTCTTCATTTAAGCTACTCTATAAAAAAAATTATCAATTTTCTATTTTTAATATTTTCCTAAATATCTAACATATTTAATGCAGCACATTTCATGCAACATTATTACTTCTCATAATTTTAATTTGTTAAAAAATGTTTCAATATATTTAGCAAAAAATATATATACCAAAGTTGTGGTTAAAGTTGCAAAGTCTTCTCCAAATGCATTCCATATTACTTGTAAACACTTAGTTTCAACTTAGTTTAAAAAATATTCCATCAAATTTTCTCTATTAGATAGAACCCTTTCAATAACTGGTTGTAGGTACCTTCTGGCAATAGGACCTGGTGGTAGAAATAGAATAGGCGGGGTAGCTACATGCAGTATAATTTGTCCATCTGCTAAATTTGCAGCATTATTTTAGTATTTCTGTGAGCCTAGTAAAAATAGCAAATTCTTGACTTACTTTCATGAATAACAGCTCTAAATGAAAAGAATCTTTTTTGGTACTAATTAAACAGGTCAATAATAATAATAATGATGTAAAATATGGTAACACAAAGTTTATATTCAAAAGTTTCTCACTATCCCAAAAACTATCTCACTATCAGTTTTTTCCAGAATTATATTTTCAATGCATAGAAATTTGTTCACCGAAATGGACAGGTGAATTTCCTGCAGACATGAAGAAACTGACAAATTGATGAGAAATTTTCTCTACAGAACTCCAAAATCTTTGAAAGTAGTCTTTTTTACATGGGGGTTTTCACGGAAGTTCCTCGACTTTTGCCAAAACTTCGATTTATGCCTTATTTAGAAAAAGTGAACTGCACCACAATGGGGAAATATTTTTAAATGTCCTCTATTTGATTCGCCGATGCCGAGAGAAAAATAATTACAAGGAGCTAAATCATGTAGAAGCAGTTCTTGAGCAACGGCCCCAAGAACACTCACAAATGCAATGCCGGAATCAATAAATATAAGAGGGAACTAATATCAAATCTTGACCAATGTGGCTATTATGGTGTTTTACTGCGTAGTCTGTCACCGGAACTTCAGCTACAGTAACTGACATGCCATGACCAGACGATTTCCTTCGAAGAAACAAGGATTGTGACTGAGATGTGGGTATTTATTTTATCGGTACCTTATGTGCCGAACTTTCTTAATGGATCGTAAATGATATTTTTCCTTCAAGCCTCACTGAGACTACTTTTATGCACGATTTTCTTTCAAAATTAAATTAATTTTGCTTGGCAAGCCAACTCTGCAGCTTTGGTTCATTTAACCCTTCATCATTAAAACTTGCGCAATATTCTTCCTTTTTAAGCAGGCATTTTTATGGAAATGATTACCTTTTGCACCTAAAAGACATACTTTGCTATTAACACTGAAGTACTACTGACTGAAAATACGAAATAAGCATGTGATACCATCCTATTGCATCATTTCTCAGATAAAATATAAACTCCATTTAGCCTGCATGCTGAAATTGGTCAAGTTGATTAATTCCCCGAAAGATATGTATAAGCAAAACTTTCACCTGACAGCTTTGTGCCTCATGTCATGACTTAAATTTGCAGCAAAATATTAACCATCTCTCCAGCCGTAGTCCGAGTTGATCTCTAAATACTACTAAGTTTCTAACTAGGATGTATTTTCAAGTAATGTCCCTTTAACATTCTCTAAGAAGGATCAATTGAATCAATAACACAACCTTTGGGATTGTACTCTCGAACAAAAATATTTTTTAAATAATAAATCATCGTTTTTATTGAGAGAAACATACGATGGTCAACGAGAAAGTAAATATCTTTGTAATAAGTATCTATTTATTTGGATTAGATATAACAACCAAATTAAATTTTCAAAATCCAACTAAGCAATTGGAGACAGGAAGAGTAGTGTGTCCCCTAATTCCTGGAGAATTCCTGTCTCTTGCCGGGAGTAATGCCCAATTCCGGGAGGTTCCCTGAATTCAGGGAGATGTGGCAACCCAAATGACGACCCTTGTACGACGGGCCTTGTCGCAGAAATTCACAAAAAAACATCGGCAGTTTTATCCAGAATTTTACTCCACTTCACTTCTTTTCTACCTAAGGCGTGAGTATTAGATAACTGGTTTATCAAACGAAACCCGTATTATTTAAGGAATTCTTAATTATTTCTTCTTAAGTTGATAATTTTTAATGTAGCTCTTTGAATACCAGTAAACTTTGATGACATGATGCTGGAAAAAACGAATGTGAGATCAATATCATCTTTTTAAAAAAGTATTTAATTGGGCCAATTCATATATTTAGCAACAAGTTTCTGATCATTTTTCGAAAAAAGAACCGAGTGATATATTATTCCTCATAATGACCTGCCCAGCTGCTATTGCTTCTATATGCTTACTCTAATATCAGGAAAAACTAGAAAAAATCTCAACGACGTTTATGTCACACAAATGCTATCCAGATTCGATTATTTGCTTTGAAAAATAATCATTATATACTATTTGTTTCGAAAATACGAGTTAATTTAAACGCTCTCTGATGGTGCGAAAATCCATTTACACTTAACTGGGCAATAATTCTTGAACCCTTCAGTGGAATTGTCTTTGACGTATTTTTGCATTCATAAAGCCTTATTGTTTCGTGTTCAAGATTTATGGGGCATTGTGAAGTGGCCTTTATGAACGGCAAACAAAATTCGTGTTTCACACTGGCGCTCACTTTGTTCTCTTTTCCTTTTTGATCACTCGCCTCTCCTCTCTTCCCACTCGCAGTGCATCGAAAGCATATAGGCAGGTAACTGGGTCCAGAGATGCCTCCTCTCACATCCTCACACCTACTCCGCACCACCATTTCACCTTTTGAAACTCGCTTCCCCAGAATTCACACACCCCGAGTTTCTTCTTCAAACAAATTTGAATGACCGCAATTTTACTCAACCTGCTCCAATGTGTCTCACTCATTATTCCCGAATCTGTACTAATATTTTCATCAGAGGATTGCACTAAAAGGTAATTCCAAGTATTCCCTTTAAATGAATCATTCGTACACGCGTTCAGCCCATTGGAGAGAGTAAACATTCATATTTTAAAGAAAAACCATCCCCATTTGATAAAAAAGCCACTGGTCAAATACGGTTAAATAAATCCTTCCCTTTTCTGGGTGGCAAAATTTATTGCCTTAATAATATGGATCCCATGTCATTCTTAATGCGCAAGAGATTTTTTTATACATTAATTAGGATATGATGTTTCACTAATTGATATTTTTATTGATGCATATTTTATTGGTTATTATTTGGAATATTAACTGGATGATATGTCATCATAAATAATTTAACGGCTTGTAGACACTACGCCTAGGACTCATAAGACCGTAGAATAAGGGGAAGTTAAAAATGTGCTAGACCAAGTAATTCAAATCATTGAAGTTGTTCTTCAATTTTGTTTAGTTAAATTTTGTTCCTTGAGTGAATTACGCATCATAACTAAAAGATATAATTTGTATATTCATTAAATAGATATTTTAGAAGTATATACGAAATATCTACTACTACAAATATAGCCATTTTAATCGTTATATTTGGCGTACTTCTACGTATTACGTATATAAAAATTTAAGACAATTGACTACACGATTTGTTAATATCCAGTTTTCTCGATATTACGAAATCGCAATGAAATAAATTCTAATGCTTATCAAACCACTCATTCGCAAGAGTAGAAGATGCTTGTTTTCAGGAAAACGAAAAACGGGGGTCTTTTATCTATTTCGAAGCACTTCGTGGCTGAGCTCTAAGTCCACCAAAACTTTTTCAGAAGTGGTCAAAATACATATGTAGATAGAACTAGCTGGATTAAAAAAAAATATGTTACTTAATTATAATGACTCACAGCATGCGTCCGAATATATAAATGGAAGATTTTTTATTCGTAAAAAAATAAAAGAACGCAAATATATTTTTTAAACGCTGCAATGATTAAATATGGATAATTAAAGAATCTTTTTCAATAAAATAAGCCCAAGAAAGCCTTTTTATATCCTTCTAAATATACAGTTTTAAAAAACTTTAAGGATCTAGGCGATGTCAAATCGGTTCCTCAAGGTTGATATGAATATTAAAAAATACAAATGTGGAAACTGAGCTTGATTTAAATTAATCTTCGTACTACTCCTTCAATATTTGCTGTCGTGTTCAAAATACCTATCTTAAAACACCATTAAAATGGTTATCTCTTACCCTTGAAGTGTGTTTTACTTAATATTGAATTTTTAATTTTGTTGAATTATTTTTCACAAATATTGTTGTATGTTCTACTTAAAGAAAAATAATATCCGTCGCAAAAATCTTAATATTACTGTAATTTGTAACTAACAACAAAGAATTGAACTTAATTTATTTTAATTATGAAATAGTGATTTCACTGCAACATCAGCTAGCAAATCTATTAGTTCTGATTCAGTGCATGTAACAACTTCATCAACAGCAATACCAAAGGATTTTTAAAACAAAGTAGAGGACTTTTCATATTCAAAGAAATGACTAAACCGGTTGTAAAGCTTATTTTGTAGAAAAATAATTTTTTCAAACTAATATTAAAGTATATTTACATAATATAGCATTATTCACAGCTTGAATAGTGTGAGAAAATACTTAGTTGCACGTATTTCGTGAAAAAATCCGAGTTATACTTGGTAAGACTTAAGATCAGAAAAATTCGTTCACAAGTTTCCCTTTCCTTTTAGTTATATAGCCGGACGATTGAGATGCTCAAAGATTTGTAATATCAGTTTAATATGGAAAATTAAGCGGAATAGGAAGATTTTGATACTTTTCTGTTTTACACAAATAAACATATCAACTTCGTTACTGAGTTCAAAAAAATTCTCCACCACTTTTCCTCTATGCATGGCTCTATTCCTTCTCATGGTTTTACTTTAGAATAATTTGTTGAACATCAAAAAAACGAAAATACCGTCATATTTGTCCCGTCATTTTTAGTAACGCAAGTAATATTATCCCATTTTTATTTATTTTATCAATTTTTTAATTCATTAAAAAATATATATTCATCAATTCAACATTCATCAATTGTCAGGGAAACATTAATAAGATTACTTGCTTTTTTAAGCAAATATACGTATACAATTCCAAATTCTTTAACTGTCTAATAGCTGTATTTGAAGATAAGCTTACACCAGCAAATTTTCGAACGTATTTCTTCCACCATCACTGTAACACATTTTAATGAACTCCCCATCACTGCCTTCTTCGGCAATTATTTTAGAAACACGGTTACTGGCTCTGACGGAGGAAATTTTCTCGTTTCGTACCTTTACAAAAAGGTATTTGTTGAATTTCCAGGCCCTGCTCCAGTTATTTTTGCACTCTCTCGAGAAATTCTCATTTTAATCCTCACAATGTTCCGTCACATAATGTTTTTTTTCAAATATTATTCTGTAGACACTTTATTTGTGCCGCGCAAATAAATAATTAATCATATATTCATTCATCAGACATTCATAGGTAAAACGTGAAAAATAAAAAAGTAAAATAAGAAATAAGAACTTAAAATGCAACATTGAATCTCCAGGAATAACGTTAATTGCATTGCTATGTATTTTGCAATATCTCTTCGGTAAATTCAAAAATCTAAATTGAGCTCTACTAAAATTTAATTTTTAAAAACTGTAGTTGCACTGCACTCCTCCCTTCAGCATCGAATTCCTCTTCAGAATGTATACAATTCGCTTCCTGGCACGTAAGACACTTTTACACACACGTTGAATACACTATTCTTCGATGAAGAACAATGTGTCCAACGTGTGTCTAAAAGAAATTAAAATAAGAATAAGCCAACTGAAAGAAGTGGTGAGGCATGGTTGCTCATTATCTACCTTGATTTTAAATATTTCTATTGAGATAAACGAGAACAAAGGAAATATAAAAGATGGTGTACAAATACGTGAGGAAACGCTAAGAAGGCTGCTCATTTCGGATGTCTATGTTACACTTGTGGAGAAAGCAAGCCTGACAAGAATACTTGAGTGTACGGAGAAGGGATGAATAAGTACAACCTCAAGATAACGGCATTTAAAAACAAGATCCTGGACTTCATTCAAAGTATAATAGTTAACCTTTCAATAAGAATAGAATGAAATGCAAAAATTGAGTTTGCTTCCCTACGGCTGCGAGTATGGGACATTATGAGCAGCAGAGAAAAGAAAAGTAAAAAATATGTAAATGAGGTGCTGCAGCAAACGCATGGACGCAAAATAGATTGACAGAACAACGGATGAAGAAGTACTTCGAAGGGTTGGTGGGTGAAGATAAAAGCCTATGAGGGAACTTAGAGGAAGAAATTATTACATTCCGTGGCATGATAGTTCACTGAAGAACATAATTGAAGGAAAAAAAGAGAGAAAGAATAACTGAGGGAATCCAAACGATGACTCACGAGAAGCAGTTGGTGGTAGATGAAAGCGACAGAAAAGAATGCGAGAGTGAAAATATTTGGTGGATCAGAACAAGATGCCTCGGAGAAGACATTCCACGGATCCAAAACCCTAAACAACGATCATGAACGTGAAGGTAAATTATCAAACGAATGAGACACCTTTACTTGTTCCATAGAAACGTAAGTTCCACTATGCACAGGAAAATACTATTTAATATGAGAAGCAAAAGCCCTAACAGAAGCGAAAGAGATACCTTAAAAGATATGAGTATCTTTATAATTACATGGGAGGTATGAGGTTTAAATCGAAAATGCTAATAATGAATGAAATAAGTTACTGCCCAAAGAGTGCCAAGCTTTAAGAAAAAGTTGCGCCAAGAGATTTACGTGCAAATATTTTCGAAAATAGGGTAGTGGATTACTCCAAAAACGAGAGGTTAAGACTCACTTTAAATTTCGTATCACCTAGTGTCCCCCAGAAGTCTCCTGTCCAAAATTCATGCGCGTTACTTGCCGCAGGAGACTCCTAGGACACCCATAGCTGGGAGACGACCTTAATATGAGAATAAAACAAAGAAAGGTATGCGACTATCGTTTCTAATACTAAGAACCGAATTATTTTAATCGAAAAATAATACAGCTCTTAAAGATTAGAACGCTCTTTCTTCGTTCGCAGATATTGTAGTAAACCCTGTCCAGAGGAAAACATAATGAGAAATTTTAGGCATGCTTTTTTTGTTTTTTCAAGAACATTAACGTTTTTCCACAATTTAAAATTTTCCAACAACTTAAAATAATTAAAATTAGTGTCTTTACGTACTGCCAAACTCCCACCGAGGGAGCTGGCATGGTATTTTTTAGATGCGTAGGTAGATAATAAAATTATAAAGGCTATCAATTAGACGGTTTATCCTCCCAGGTGTTGGTTATCGCATACATACCACCTATCTCCTCCATTTTCCGAGCCCACAGGCGCACGTAAGGGGCAGTCTCCTCACGGGCCGAATATCAAAAGACGTACTGTAGCACGGAGCCGAGAACGACCCTACGGCTCACCTATGCTTTCTCATTCCGGCCTTACCCTTCCCCGTCCCAGCAATCTGTATCACTTTATCCGCTTCCGTTGAAACCTTTTTATTTAGATCCACTCCTCCCTCACAAACGCCGCTTCCCGTCGCATCCAGCCCTTG
>LYUA01000226.1:526238-537206 GCA_002093875.1 Calopteryx splendens | reverse complement strand
TTATTACATTTCCTCCAAGACAAGGTTTCAGAGCCACAGAAAACTGCTTAGCCTATTGAGTCTTCGTTATCCTTTTTCTCACATATTTATTTACCATCCTACTCGTCAACTCCTCCTTTTCAACAGCTTCTTTGCCTACCAAAATGTTTATTTTAATATCCTGACTGCATAGACCATTTTCGTGTTATAAACATATATAATTGAAGTGTTCAACCGGCTACAACATTTGCCTTCCAATGGTAAACCTCGCCTAACTTTATCTTGATAGCCTCATTAACCTCGTTTTCTATTGATTAATTCTAATTCAATACGTAATCCATTGGTTCTGGAATACACACTACGATTAAAATCCCGACGCTGGCTGACTAAAGTTTCATCATGCAAACATTTAACTGGTGTAACCGGTCTCACTCCTACTTTTATTTCTTCCTCGAAGCATTTCCTTGCGTCTCTCACCATTCTCTCTCCTTGTTCTTTAATATTAATAATTAATTCTGGAAAATTGATGCTCTCCCTTCGATATTCTGTGGTAAAATAAATTGCATTATGGAATGAATTTGATAACCATGTAAAAACTTCTGGTTGTTGAGCCAAGATACCTGTGCGCATGCATAAATTATTATCCACACATTTATACTAATAAATTATGTTTTTAGGAGTGGATATTTGTATTCGAATAGCTGATATAGTCCCAAAAAAGTTTTTAAAAACTGTGAATTAAGTATTAAAATTTTATATAACTCCCTAATTTTTTATGTCTGTTCGATCAAGAGTGATTATAACATTGTACAAGTATTTGCATGATTTATCATATGATTTATTTACGCATTAAGATAACAACATAACATAATATTAATTTATTTAAATAAATTATTGGGAGCAAGAAATTTACGAATAACTCTTTCTAGAGCAGCATTCCTATTACTGTGTTGTGTCTACATATATGCTCCTTACTTATTCTCCACTCCTATATATTCGCCCACTCCCCAATCTCGTAAAAGGCTTCCTTCCAGATTGGCGAAAAATAAACTTTAAAATTTCTAATCTCTCTCACCTACTTTCCACTTGATTGTAAACCACACTGGTATAAACTTGACCCTCTTTTACTTGCCTTCCGTCAACACTGTCTAAGCATTCCAAGTATCTTTTCTAAAGGAGCTCTTCCACTCTTGCGCCTCTACTAATTATATGCATCAAAATCTAAACTATTAGAAAGGCATCATCCTAATTTATAGCATCAATTAAAATATTCAGCACCCATGCACCCTCTAGAACAAAATCATGCAATAATCATGGAACTAGAATCTATAGCCTGTAGTTCATCCGAACGCATTATCTATAGCGAGTAGGTTTTGAAATCTCACTTTTCAACTTGATTCACGATTCTCATTTGGGAAATTGCAGGTGGAGGAAGAGAGGGGTGGCCGGAGGAGAAAAAAGTGATTTCATAAACCTCTGATCACTAACGCGAGAACCGCTTCATGATTTTATAGAACTTTTGGCCAATGCTGAGCAGAGGATCGGCAGGAGGGAGTGGATTATTATTCGAAACTGCAATTAAGGCTATGGCTGCGATGTTCATTTTATCCTCAGATTGATTCAGAGCTAGGTCTTTAATAGGTCAGGTCAGTATAGAGCGCTTACTCCCACGGTGTTTACGGTGGGCCTCCTCCAATGAAGTACACGGGTTTAATGGTCTCTCGCCGCCGTCCAACTCGCGGAAGGAATGAAAAACGCAATCTCAGCGCCTTCTCAGCAGGTATCCAAGTCGCGAAACTAATGTGTTACCTCCTTGCTTTACGTATTTGCGAGATATTTCTCCCAACAGCACAGCATTCTCTTGGTCAAATGCAAAGCTTGGGTCTGAACATTGAAGAAGGGAAATAAGAAGCAGACATAGAGAAAACCATTGATACCTCTTACTTTAAGTAAGGTTGTTTCATTTTTCACACCTAAGGATTTATTATATACTATGATTTAGGAGATGAATTGATTTAAGAAAGAAATTGGGGCAAGCTTCGTTTGGATCGACTCGAATCGAAGAGTTGAGATGAGATAGAGTCGAGTCTCCACTCTCCACCAACCATGAAGAGGTAGGGCAGCGTTGCACGCACGATGCATTGCATAGTGCGCGAATTGAACTTCATACTTTTTATGAATATGCAAACACTAATGCTGCGCGGCTCTTAGTCTTTACGACATAAATTTTTCAGTTGTAACATACTTTTGCCACGGCCTGTCGATCATGATTCTGCCTCGAAAATATCCGCTTTTTAGACGTAGGTGTGCGTGAAAGTATGACAGTGAGACACAGGACGCATGACCATCAGGTGCGCGTCATACACTTGAACTGTTTAGTTGCAATTCCAAACCAAGTTTTTTCAAAGAAAAATTTTAGACACAAAAATCGAGGCGGAAAAAAGAGTTAACAAGCTGAGGAGAGGTATTACTAACATTCCGTTTAATCTTAAGGGGAAAAATTATAATCATTCATAATCACATCCCCAAAAATAATTTGTGCATATTCTAGTTATTTTAAGTGCAACTTGGATGAAGATGCGTAAGATGATGAAAAGATATTCAAGGGCAAATGAAGTAAGGTAACGTTGCGGCAGATTGGGTTCTACATTCACAGCCCTCGGTGCATGTCCGATTTCTCCTGTAAAATTGCATAAGCAGAATCTTCGCTGATCCCAACCTTGTCAGCGATCTCCAATACTGTCCGTACGATATTCCACTATCATTTTTGTTCTCCTCCTCGACAACAGCTGCATTGCGAGCTGTTTGTGACCACCCAGAACGCTGGTCACTCTCCACAGATGTGCGGTAATTTTTGAATCGGTAGAACCACTCCTTTATTTATGTTTCCCCCATGGCACCATCTCCAATCACCTTCCGAATCTTACGAATTGTTTCGGCTTGTTAATCACCAAGCTTCTGACAAAACTTGATGCAGCATCCCTGCTCAACACGTTCTTTCATTTTGAGAAAATTGGAAATCCGACTAACACGTAGTGCAGCACCTCACACGTTGGCGACCTCGAAGAACAATGAATAATAAGTATATAATCATTTTATCTCGCCAATTTATATAACCTTAAAGCAAGAGCTCAAATAATCAAGGCAATCGTTTCGATCTTGCTCCGAGCTTTTGCCATGAATAAATAATAACGCCTCTTCCCGATGGCTGATCACGAGAGTAATTACCACCTCATTACCTCTTTTAAATATAATTATAATTATTAATTTAATTTCATTGCACTTGAACTCATTGCAGGCCTAATTCTGCTTACTAAAACGAATAATTTCATTCCCTTCGGAATATCATTCTCAGCTATGATTTACTTCAATGCTCGTAAACTAGTAAATTTTAAGTTCTTTCAGGTACCAACACTTAATTTTTCATAAAGCATCATCAACAGTTATTTCTTCGTTCAGAATTTACGAAAATATCTCAAATAAATGAAGTAGAATAACTTCTTTTCTGCAAAACTGCTATTCACAAATGCCACCCAATATGAGAGGATAGAATTTGCTTGAAAAACAATCCGAACAAACTAAATAATCTATAATATAACCTATAATCTACTTTTTGAAAATAATTAAATAAAAATGTTTACAAAAAATATAAAATTTATGAATTTCAAAATTCAAAACTTTTCAATTTTTTTATTCAAGCCAAAAAATTAAATAATATTAGCTGTCTGCATCAAAGTCCCACGTTGATGAGCATTGGGACACAAAATAATACACGCGTAATAAAAATACGTAATTTCGAAACCATCATGCTGTGAGTAATATTGCTTGAACTATCCAGTCCACAAAACCCAAATCGCGTATGTACGAGTCGGTCGTGCGTTCCTACCAAGCCCTTGCGTCTATTTCTTACAATGCCCTTTTTCTGGCATATATTTTCCTTAAAACGAATCCACTGTGACGTATTTTCACCCATAGAGAATTTTTGTAACACAACTAGACTATTTTTATGGATGTCAGAAATAAAATTCGCCATAAATATTCGTAAAAAATTTATATCAATATACATCCTCCATAATATCTCAAATTGTGGCGCGCTAAATCAAGTTATTTGTATTATAGTTCTCACAAACCGCTCTTTCATCTTCTTGGGATTGTAATTAATATTGACTTAATAAAAGTCTTCAGACCACATTCCATCCTCATAAATTCAATATTGATCTCCATCAAATTTTGAAGTGATAACGTCCTGTTTGTAGACCGTGTATTTTTTTTAATATTGAGATGTCAGTCATTGCCTGCAGAATTAGGAACCGAAACCTCAACTGGACAGGAATTACTCTTCACTCAAATTACATTATTCGAAAACCCACAAGCAAATACAGTATTTGAATTAAATTCTTTCATGCTTTTATATCTCAGGCAAAAGCTGACTTGCAAGTTTTTAAAAGTGATTCTCCAGTTTTTTATGCGCAATATTTTGAAATATTAAAATATCCCATAAATTTATCTAAATATATATGTACAAACTAAAAATGCTGATGAATACATTTTAAATGCAATTTGACATAGTACACAGCAGAGATTAATCTTTCATGCACTGTATGAAGGGTGTTTTGGCCAAACACCAGCTTATTTAACATTGATCCCATCCTTGTTTAGGACACTTAGGAAGATAATTTCTGAAAATTAAAAAAACGAAAATGCACTGACAAAAGGAACAATATCGCGGAGTCACATTAGCATGCACCGTAAAATGTATTTAAAAGAAAAAATAAATATCATATGATTGAAAGAGGGAATGCGATACGGTACCGTGACGCACATAATTACCACTCCATCCATCCATCCATCTCCACATAATCTCACTCACTCCTCCACTCCTTACCTAACCTCTCTGATATTTCCTCAAAGGATATCTATGTGATAGATCAAGCATCGATTTATAAAAAAAGTAGAAGACCCCGCCCCTCGCCCCCCTCCCCCCCCGAGGTTCTCCCGTCCTTTTCCCTCTCCTTCCTTTGCGGGCGAGACATTTGAGGTTCCCTCTTCCACACCCGCTCCAAGTGGCATCCCCGATTCCTACCACATCCAACCCCATGGTAGCCCTTCACGGTTGCAAGGGAGACCAGTTTCCTCCCTATCCTCTCCTCCTATTATCCCAATTCCGTGGGGAATACTTTCTCATACCTTAAGAGTTAGTACCGGTGTGCTGGTAAAATAGCCCGTCATAAATTTGTTAGCAGTTAAAAATATTGTTATATAATTTTTTCAAATAATTTCCAATCTTATCTTTTTGAAAGCAGGAGAAGTTGAGTATTTCGATTATAAGAAACTCGCAACGAAAATCCAAATAAAAGTCAAAGGTGCAATTTGTTTGCACGCTCTTTCTTCGAACGTTTGAGAAACTCTAAGCCGGTGAGAGAGTGTGCGGAGAATGGGGGAGGAGGGGGCTTTCGAGGGTGAGGGGGGCTAGCTGGGCGTCTGGGGAAGTGCGGGAGAGGGGGGCTGGAGTTGCTCACGCAGTGGAACATCTTTATCCTCAATGTTTTTCGTCATTAGATAAGTTGACTGTAACTCTCCACTATTCTTCCTTCTCAAAATGAATTCTCTTTAACCCTGATAACTTAATCTTCCCTTCTTTAATTGACTTGTAGGGGGCGTGGTAGTCCAGTGGTTAGAGCGCTGCACTGCTGACCGGAGGGCCTGTGTTCGATTCCCGGTGATGACCGATTTTGGGCACTCTCAGCTTCATCCAAGCTGTGTGCAATTTTTCGGGTACCAGGTTATCGTTGGAAATCACAGGCGGTACACGGGAAGGAACTGGCCCCCCTACCCTTATGTGTGAATTTCACACGTCGATGGACTCAGTACTGGTGAGCCCTAACCTCACTACCAAACTGACCTTCGGGTTGAGTACTGTGTTTTATTTTTGCCTATGTTTTTGTCCTTAGATCTTCCCCGAGAAACCTTCCCTTTAATTTTCTTTTCTATTATATATCAAACCAATCCATTGTGCCCCAAGGTTTGTACAATCTATCTGATTCTTCTTTGCCGAAGAGTTGTCTATATTTCTTTTCCTCTTCTGCTCTTCCATATTATTCTTTGTTCCTCACTTCATCTGCCCATTTAATCCTCAGCATTTGCCTACAGACCATGTTTCTAATTTTTCTATCCTTCGCTGGTTCGCTTTTCGAATGCCCCATGCCTCTGATCCATATACATAGTGCCATGCTCCAAACGTACGTTTCGACATACTGCTTCCTTTTTTTGAAATCGTATTTTCCATGATTACAGTATTTGCCTTTTCCTCATGAACGCCTTCTTAGCTGGAGCTATTTTTTTATTTATTTAGAGCTCCTGGGAGAATCCGATCCATCCATCCAATGTTATATACAACTCCAGAGGTAGGTGAAAGATTCCACTTTCTCTGGTTTCTCTCATCGAGTTTCAATATCTCCCACCAGTTTCTCTTTTCCGTATAGTAGGCTATTGTTTTATTAATTTATTTACCATATTATTCTCCTGAAGAACTTGGACCTAAGCGTTTAGAGATGTTTGCAGGTCTTCTCGCTTCTCTGCTATGACTGCGATGTCCTCTGCGAACCATTGCATGTTAATTTCTTTGTCATTCGCTTAGATTCATTTGACACCCAATTCTTCTTCTTATCTCATTACCTCTTCCAAGTATATAATGAATACTACTGGTGAAACCGTGCTTCCTAGTATAAACCCTTTACTTTTTTGGCTTCAATTTTCTTTCCATTTTTCATTCGTATTGTTGTGACTTGATACTTGCACAGGTGATGATTCTTCTATCTTTGTAGTGTATTTCAATGCCTTTCGGTGCCTTAAACATCAATTAATGTTCAATTTGACATTGTCAATGGCCTTCTCCAAGTCCACGAATGCCATATACAACGGTTTACTAATATGTATATTTTTTTGGACCAGTATCCTTAGACTGAATATGACCTCCCTTATTCGCCGAATTTTTCCTGATCCCAAATTGCTATTCCGAGAGGGTTTCATGAATCCTTTCTTCTATTCTACGTGAGAATTTTGGATCCATGTGACACCAGGGTCATTTTTCTTTGTTCATCACAATGCTCTGTCTCTAATATCTTCAGTATTATACTGTTCTTGAAGTTCTACGGTATTCTTCCTTCGTCGTAGCTATCTTTGATTATTTCAGAGAGGACATACTTTGCTTTACTTCCGAGTATCTTGATTATTTCTCCGTTTATTTAGTCAGCTGCGGATGCCTTATTCTTCAGGTCTTGAGCGTTTTTTTGGATCCAATTCTCAGTGTCTCCGGGTCCCGATTATGTTTCCCTGACTCGATTTCTTCTTCCAATGAACCATTTTATAGTGATTTTGGCCCTTGAAATATTTCCTTCATTCATTCCTTTCATCTTTTCCGTGTGTCTTCATTTTCCATTGGCATCTTTTCACTCGAATTTCTGAATTTATTGGATTATTTTTCCTTTCTCCAAAGTGACTCTTGACCATTTTGAAAGCCGTTTCACTTCCTCATACTGTCATTGATTTTTTTTGCAGCAGCTTTCTATCAACCTTTCTTTGGCTTCATGGACTCCCTTACGACTTTTATGAAATTTATTATAAAAGGCTTCTTTGCTTTCATTTCTTGGATTCTTGTAATTTTCTTCTTTCTTCTACGAGGCCTCTTATTTGCGACGTTACCCACGGCCGCCTGATTTTCGCTGTGTTACTCGCGAGTTCCTCATCCGCTTCCTCTGTAATGGTATTATTTCACTCGCTCCACCTTTCTTCTATGCTAGTCTCCCCTACCTCTTCTAGTTCTCCATCGGTGGTCGAGGTAAACTTTTTCCTCACTTGTTTTTCATCCAGTGTCATCGTGTTTGATTTGGATCAATGAGTCATCCTCTGCGTGAACAGAAGCATTTGGCCTTTTGAAAATTGGAGTGACTTGTGAGGTTAAGATGCTGCGTTGAGTGAGAAATGCGACGCTGAACAAAAATTGCAAACACGGGCATAAATTAGCCAAAGGAATCGTGAATTTCGCTACTTCGTCAGATCACAAAAATATAAGCATCGATATTAAATGCACTCACAATCGCTGGAAAATATAGTATAATTCAGATAGCATTTACTCAGGAATAACTTCGCTGTTCCATTCTCATTTTATTTTTATAATTTTTACCGACGTTAGTCACTTGGCTATCTTGAGTTAAAAAAACAGCGCGTCATCATTTCGGGTTATATCCGCTGCCCCTTGAAATGATGAGTGATCCATTAGGAATTACTATTCAAATATAGCTTTTCGAAGAATTCCGAGATACGCTCTGTGGGAAAATAAATCTAAAGATCGAAAGATAGAAGAGAATGCGGTCAATAGTAGACTTTATATTTTCCTGAAGTCGCCAAAGAATAATATCATCTACAAACATCAGGACTAAAACGTCCAGATAGTTTGGAAGATTTATCCGAAAAGCGCTATCGCAAAGAGAAATATTGTCAAAATGTGAAATTAACTGTCAAATACGATGATGAAGCAACTATATCCACCGCGGCACGGGAAACAGCGTTCCGATTTCATCTCGACCAGGGAAGACGAAATAATTAGGCCGGAGAAAATAGCCTCCTACGGCAAAACGACTTTTGTCTAAAATATTCCACGAATGACTGTCGGAGACGAAAACCACGGCATGTCATTGTATCCCCACTTACCCCCCACCCACGACACCACTCGCTTCGATGGCAACTACAGACGCATTTCGAAACCCATGCGCTTCGCCTCCATCCTCCAGCACGTGGAGAGGCCGGGCGCACACGCCGTCATCCACTTCCTCTTGGTCACCACTGGGGCGAGTGGCAGGGAGTGTTAGGACAACATCTATTTGTGCAATTCGTAATTATTTGCATTCCGTACCAATTGATTTTTGAGAATTTCAAATTGTCATGCGTGATATTTCCAAACCTTTTTTTATCATGACTTATGCAAAGGAGAAAGGGTTCCTTATATTTGTGTGTACGGCAGTCAATTCCTTCGATTTCTCACTGAACTCTCCCCTACCAGTGTAATGCGGAGTTAAAACTATTCCCGATCAGTGTCAGCGTTAAAATCACGCCATTTATGTTTGTCAGATAGTTTAATCTCACACATAATCGTCGTGAGTTCAATGGCTCCTAGCTCAGAATTTCGAGAAATTTTGTCACACAATGTATTCATTCATACCGATTCTTCAAGAAAAATGGCACGTTTTCCCTGTGTTCTTTTTGATTCCAAAATTAGATCCTTTAGCTTAGGGATCCAAATGGTCGATGCTTATTCAAGGTGAAATCTTACCAGCGCGAAATAACACATCTCCTTAATTCTCCATTCGAATATTCCACCACTATTTGTTTGATGAAGACAAGTTCCATTAATTCTTTTAGTGTAAGATAGAATGCTCTCCGCTATTCTAGGGTGTCATTCACCTTTTTAACTCACATGTGATGTGCAGTTGGTAATAATTCCAAAAATTCATCATGACATAGTTTTTATTTGCCGTCATCGTGATAGGTATTCTTAAAAAGTGGACCGTAAATTGTCAAATTACGGGGTAGGAAACTTGTTTTTTAAGCAAACAGTATCGGAGATCTATGAGAAGACGAGTGCGACCACCCCTGTGCGTCTGGTTTAGAAGATGGCATGGCAAAACTGAAAGAATTCAAGGTGGACAAACGACGAAAGCCCGAAGGAGCTATTTCCAAAACGAATTTTTATTAATTGAATAAGGCTAAAACTTTATAACCCAGCACTTTATTCCTAAATTTCAAGATTTTTCAGCGCTGGTATCAAAAAATATCCGAGATAAATAATTGAGACACCCACGATCTAAAATCCAAGGAACACTTTGATTCACAATGTTAACTCTAACTTAGTGAGTGACCCGTGGGGCTCAGGGTGTCTCGACGGCCAAAACTCACGCATCTAACGCCCCTAGCAACGGGATTCAGTTCCCCTTTCTGTTCCGCACACGGTATCCCCGATTAATCAGATAAAAATGATAGCACAAAGTTCGGGTTTGCTTCATGGTATCCATCACATTGAACAGATTTCTGGACATTTTGATAATTAGCCAACTGTTTTACCCACTAGGCTACAAAGTGCCAGGTTGAATTGAAAAATGATGTGCCTGTCTATTGCTACATCATACCACGCAAGCCGTCACAAGGACGCGTGTTGGGGGGTGTCAGCACGCAAACCGTGAATAAAATGGATGGAGAAAAGGGTCTATGCAGGGGTGGGGGTATATATCGACTTTTCAACGCTTTTCTCTCCTTGCGTTGTGGTCGTGGATAGTACGAGGGAAAAACGCACGTCTGACTTGACGATTTAGCTTGCGACCTGGATTACTTCCTCTATGTAGCAAGAAATGTCCAATCACGGTTGGTACCTTTTTAATAAATTCAATCTAGCGTTGTGACTGTTGTTAGTGATTCCCATCCCCAATGACCTATTTGTCCTATGTCCCATCCCAAATCACCTATGCGTCTTTCTCTGGGTCCTCTTTTACAGTTTTTAACCCACTTTTTACACGTACTACTTTTTCATCACCAACTTTTCCTCCGGTGAGATTTATAAAAGATTCTTTGGAAAAAATCTCGTATATATTACATGCTTTGGTGTTCTCCCCATATAAGGCTCTATATAATGGCAAAAGTGAATGAATTATTCATATTCATTCTGGTTCGAATTTTAGGAAGAGAAAAACATTTTCATTGGTGGTGGTGCGTAGCTAAATTGAAAATAACTATCGCAGCAGCACTTAATGTCGATTTGCATTGTTCGCCATAGATTTATATCCTTCAGATAATTGGAGAATGCCGAATATTCTATTCAGTATTATGGGCTCTTCCCTCCTCCATGAAATAATTTAATACTTCTAGGCTACCTTTCATTTTCAATACAAAGTTGACACATGTAGGTATCCTGTGAACCAAGTGCTAAGGTGAACCTCGATA
>LYUA01000226.1:434643-446621 GCA_002093875.1 Calopteryx splendens | reverse complement strand
TTCCATCGCAGGAGTGACGCTTTTTTTGCGAGCGCCGACATGTTTTCAAAAAACAGATATGGATCGTCATTTCGGAGAGCGATTTTTAAATTATCTCACTACGACGGTGCCACTGAACAACCAGCGAGATTTTTTTCCAGCATCGCATCGGTCTCATCTGACGTTTTAATGGGCCTAATTAGCACTTCAACGTTGTAGACAGATAAAAGTTTACGAAAACATCGGTACCCATGGCAGCGATCGATTGCATAAAATTTAAATAAATAAAAAGTACAGCCAGGAGTGCCTGCTTCAATATGCTTCGTATCTTGGATACAAATCTTGTCCAAGCACCTAGAGACAGAGATCTATTCATAAGTTTACATTCCCAAGGGAGAAGCCCGAAAAGATTCTTTTGGAGAATTGCTGCTCGCACTTAGCAAAGAAATGGATCTGTTTTTAACCATCATTATTGAGTTCCTATGATTTCACGCATAATTACGGATGACGAAGTAATATAATCAAAATATAGGGAAACCATTTTAGTTTGTTAGGAACAATAAATTATGCCTTATATCATCAGCAATTTCAACTCTAATTTCAGTTGAAAGAATCATTCGCAGACTCCATTATCAAAACTTGCAGATTTCTCTGATGGTTCATTTTGTTAATGTGTCATCCGAAGTAATCGTCATATGTTCTCTTAAGTTAATAATGAAATATTTCTTCTTCAAAGCATTGCCCATTTGTTTGGTCTCAGCCAATAAGTCCGATTTTTATGTCGTTACGTTTTTTAAATTTTCTCACAATAACCAAGAAATCCGCGCGCCACACTCATCCCGGTGTTTTCCTTTAGTATTGATATCAAGGGATAAGTATTTCATAAAATAACTTACGTTATGCTTGAAAAGTGATCGAGCCTAATGACCAAGGCCATATTTCCAACTGTTCTCATAGCTCTCTTAATAATGCTTCAAGATACGTTAGCCTTACCTTGAAATAAAAAGGATTACTTTTTTATAAATAATAGTTTTTTAATTGATTTCTCCATTGGATAACACCATTGGTGCAACGGTAAGAAAGCTCATTTTCTGAGTTATAAGTTTATATCAGGCGTTAAAACATCGGAATTCTTTTCTGCGATACGTTAGGTTATCACTTAGTATTCTAGTTATCTACTTTACTTAGGATATCGCCTAAAGCTCAAGGCAACCTCGTTGGCTTGAGCTGGGGTTGCTTTGCGTTGGACCATGTGCAAAATGCTCGTCTAGGGAGAAATTGATATTTTTTAAATTATAATTCATTTTTTTAAATTTCTAATAGCTCTCTGATTTTTCCATTAATAATTAATACATAAACAATTTTATGTAAGAAGTTTTAGTATGAGGTTAAAGTATATCAAGTCTGGCATCAATACCCCAACTTAAAATCAATTTTTATCTGTTAAAGGAATTAAGGTCGTTCATTCGCATACACATAGATGGATGTGATATGGCACGTTCTCTTTCAAAATCAAAGTTTGGTTCAGGAAAGGAGAAATATTCCTGCCTGAAGGCATATTATGGAATATTGGAATTAATCTTCGGTGGAAATAAGTAAAATAAAATATTTTATTGAAGAGTTAATTATCCTAAACAGGAAGTAGCTGTAGTATTACTACACGTAATTATTTTCGGTCATTGATAGTAATAAATAAGATATAAATTATATTTTAAAACATGATATTTACGCCTACTTACAAATGATAAATCGAACTTATTTACTAACTAGCTAACACTACATTTGCACTAACACTAACATTTCTACCAGTGTTAACGACGTAACTTTTGCTTTCGGTGATAAACGCCAATGAAATGAGAAGCATGGAAAGACTAATGGGGAGAGATTGCTAATGGAAATCATTATTCCAGCCACAGCTATGGAGCGAAAATTCCGTGATAAACGCTTCCGCTACGCTATTGATGTTACTAGAAGCGGATGATCGGAGATTTACATTTTCCATCGGGACTCGTTATTTCCTTGCATAACATCACAAAAATGCAAAACTCACTCAGTGAAAACAGGTTTTCTTCCCAAATATTTAAAAGAAAAAAGAAACATTTAGATAGATTAGCTATATAATAGTCTTCTGGATTTCTTGTACTTAGAAGACGGCACTCTTGCAAAATATTTTGTGACGGACTGCACTGGCATGTAAGACTGTTACGTCTACTGCTCTTCGGACCGCTGTCCGTGATATCGGACAACGTATCAAGGTATCATTGAATGCCTTAAATTTTCGTGGAGGTTGATAATTCCGTGACTCAAATGAGGGTGGGCGGACATTATATATTTAATCGATATTTTTAAATAATATAATATTTAATGATTCTATGCTTTCTTTACTTTTCAAAACTATGAGCTGTTCGAAGTGGCGATTAGAGTTTCCCATTTTCCTCTTCGGTTTTCATCGAAACAATTAAGCTTCGTTATTAATTACTGTTTTCTATGTGAGGATGGGATAGTGACTCTTATGGGATTTTTTCTTTTCATTTTTCACCTTCATATTGCACGTCAAAATTAATTGCAATAATATTTGCATATATTGCAATAATCAAAATTATTTACAATGGAGTCTGTAGGGAAATATTTGGCCCAATGCATACGGAATTTTCTTATTCACATGAGTTTAGTGAAGCTGGAGAGTGGAAACCGAAAAACAGTGCGCAGAGTTAACCGATAGGGAGGAAGTCATCTATATAAGGAATACGAAATGGAGGCTTTTGTTAGACCTGTTGGAGACATTAATGCAAAAAATCATGGAGAAATGAAGGAGATAGGTAGAAGATTCAGGTAAATAAATATATGGCTGAGCTGATCCTGAAAATAGTTAACACGGATGATTGCCTCCGATTTCATTTTTGTCGGTAACTTAAGATTACTAATACGTAACTTCAATCAATCCCGGGAAAAGTATCAGAATTTTTCCTATCGCTTCGACGAGTGGAGAATTAGGTATTGACAAGAGTGATTCGGCACCCTTGCATCAACTTGAGTTTACCCGTTACTTCCGTCTTCTCCGAGATTAAAACACAATGCACGAAGATATTTCAAAGAATCTAGTCTACGAACAGAATTGTTAGTCGGAGGAAAGCATGCATGGATAAATAGAAGGTATGGATATTAAGAATCGCATGTTTCACCCTTTCATTGATCATTTGTCCGGAGACGACAGAACTGCACTCCGCTGAGGTAATGTGAACCAAAAAAAAAAACGGAAAACTATCCCCCGTTGTGTGAGTCACAACCCTTCCCCGAGAGCCTAACCACTCTAATTTTTGACGACAAGATAAAACTTAAGGATGAAGATGGCAAATTATTCATAGTTACGAATAATTTGACATTCCTTACGTATGTAGCGGGATACACACCTATTATCAATCCACAAATAAAATCACAGTAATCAACCCGATGGTCGGTTTGGTAGGCGAAAGTAGAACTCACCCAGTACTAATCCCAACCGTATTTGAAATTTACACATCAGGTTAGGGGGCCGTTCCTTTCCCTGCGCCACCTGCGATTTCCCAGGATGACCTGGTACCCAATAGACGACACACACAGCTTGGGTGAAGCTGAGGGTGCCCACAGGCATAACCCAGAATCGAACCCGGGCCCATATACTACCACGCTCCATAGCTCACGAATAATATTTTTATTTCAATACTATCATATTTTTCGAAGGAATAAAATGCAACCAAATTCTGCTAGTGATATTAGCTGAAGGCTCAATTTCGTATGAATGGCACGGTGTGGCGGTTTGAATGGAATTCTGAAGTTAGCTTACTGTAGAGATCTATATATTTATAAATATACATGTATATCCTTGGACCATTAGTTTTGAATATTATATCCGTACTTAATATAATTATTCTAATTATATTGACAGCGTCAAAAAACCTTATCTCATATATTGACTTGGATTTTATGTACAAATCTTTCTTTTTAGATAGGCTTCCGTTTATTGCGGATAGTAGTTTTTTTTCTTATTGTAGAATGTCTTCTTGGATTGTACCGTTTTGAAAAATAGTTTTCCAATTGAAGGAAAATGACCCGGCGGTGGTAATAGGGTTTCTGAGTTGACCATATTCAAAAAGACCATAAAACACTAAAAACCTTATATGAGTCAACGATTTATGAAGCTTTCGGGCGAGATACGATCGATGATGAAGAGAATAAGGAATTTCAATTCTTTATCCGTAAAATGTTTCAGCTTGGAATTCAATATTTTCATTTTTAAATGAGAAAATAAAATTTTGCTTCAAGGAAATTTCTATTTCAATGAAAAATAGGTCTCATATCTCCCGCTCTTTTTAAATTATTTGTTTTGTGGTGGTGTCCCACTTCTGTAAAAGATCGAAAAACTAAATTCCGGTGGGTGCATTTCGGATGAATTCTTATTATTTCGCATAATCTTAGTAAAAATGTTAAATAAAAAAATTTTTGCAGCTCAGATTATTTTTTTTCCTTTTAAGAAGAGTGGGTTGACGGAGAAAAATGGAGTCTCTAATGGTGAGAATATGCAAAAGCGAAAAAATATCACTAAAAATCCACATTTCAACGTAAATCCTTAATTTATATATATAAGGCATGGAAAATGGTGAAAATTCTTTTTACCGTAAATTGGTTTAATACCGAGTCTATTTACACAATTATTTCACTTTTTATGAGAAAAAAAGGTACTTACGGGAATATCTAGCAGTTAAAATGAGAAATAGTTTCCATATCTCTCGATCTTTTGAAATGGTTTTCATAGGGGAGAGACGCCACTACTCTAACTTGCTGAAATATGGCCGAAGCGTTCAATTTCGGCCAATATCTAATCAGTTTATCTGCTCTTAATAAAAAATATTAAATAAAAAAATTCTTGCTGCTTGGGTTAAAATTTTTTTTTGGTTATCGTTACCCACTAAAATCTATCACATACACAAGGACACACAAACATCATTCTGGTAATGACCAAAACGTGTTCAGGAGACCTCAAACATTTAATTCAGTGAATATTCCTTTGAATCTTTCTCATGAAACCAATAATTTCCCCAAAAATAACGTATGGAGGAAGTAGCAAGGGTTGATCATTATTTTTCTAAAGGTATTTTTTCATTTCAGTTTCAGTCACGAATATATTTGACGATTTTTGATGAGCTAATTTTTTCAAAGCCACCCCGAGTGAGTGCTTTTATCAAAAGGGTTCATTCCCACTTTTTACGAAATAAATGCTTAAAACATTTTAAACCCATTAGATGAAAAAGTTTTTTTGCGATTATTCTATTTATACGTTTCTTTACGTAAACCACTGTTCAAATAGAAATTTAGTAAACACCGCTCCTTATCTATTATATATCTTACCTAAGTTTGGAATTAACTAGGGCATTAAAATATTTTGAGGCTTTCTGAGTTGCATTTGTTTCGGGTAAAGTTGAATTTATCCATACAACAGAGCATACCATTGTTGGCAGAATACATTTGGCGTTGTCATTTTAAGTTACAGACTAAAGTTATTCCCACTGAGTTGATTATTAAAACTGGTACGCGAGAAGTATTCGACATAAATTCGCTACATAGGAGATCAATATTAACGTACTGTGACATTTTGTTTTGCATATTTTGAACCATTCATACGGGATACCACTTATCCTGGGGGAACTCACCTAACTTCAATAGTAGGATATTATGGGCAAGTGTATCATACGTTTTGGAAACATATCAATAAAATTACCCAACGTTCATTTTCTCAATTTAAAAGAATTAAATAATTAAGTGACACATGAAGTTTTTGATAGCATCTTCCAAACTCCTACCATTCCTAAAACCAAACTAATTTCCACCAAGAAAAAGTATTTTTTAAATAAGTTTTATCAGCAAAACTTTTAAAATTTTTTTTAGATTTTTGAAAATATATGCTGAAGGAAACTGGTAAATAATTATTTTTATTTTCACAACCAACTTATTTTAAAAGAGACTCAATTATGATTTTTTCACGTGTCAGGAAACAATCTCTTTTGCAAAGTTCAGTACACTTCCAATGATTGCCAAGTGTCTTATATATCAAGTCTATGTGACAAAAATGCAGTAGGTAGGTTTCAACAAATTCCACGTTATGTTCTACATTGTTCATCAAAACCAAGTCGGAGCTAAAACCTTCCTCAATGATCATTCTTTTCTAGGTAATAGTTCAGTTCTGTGTGAAGTTAATGCCGAAGAACTGGAATTATCAAGTACTGATCATTCTACGATTTTCCCCGTCTTCACCCGTAGAGAACTACCTATTAATTCTGATAACGTGAATTATGCAATAACAAAATTCTATTTCGATTCATTCTAGCGTTAATTTATAGAGACCAGCTGATCCTGTGTTCCTTTTGAAGCTTTTGGTGAACTTAATTGATGAATTTATGTAATTATTTGAATTACTACATTGTTTGCTTTTTTTCTAAGTTTGGTAAATCTATGAAGTAAGCAACTTAAGTCTTGAGTGTCAGCTGATATATTCATAAAATGAAATACTTTCTGAAAAGGTTTATACGGCATTCAAAAAATAGGAAATTAGAAAATGCCTTTAAAGAATGCAGATATTATCTTAAGAAGCTAGTAAAATTTGCAATTATCATTACAGTTTGTTAAAATTTCAGCATAAATTTGATAATTACAAAAAGCAGTGGGATATTCTGGGGAATTAACCGGTAAAAATCAAGCGTAAACTGCGATAATATCCCTGGAAGAGAATGACCACTTCATCTCCAGCAACGTTAAGCTAGCTCATAGATTTAAGCATTACTTCTCATGTTCTTACATTTCTTTATTAATAGAAGAATTACGTTAAGTAAGCAAGCTTTTGGAAGGAGGAGGGAATCGATGATAATAATGATGATTTAAGTGAAGATGTAAGGAAAACGTTTGTGAATGCTTTCGCATGGAGAGTAATTCTATTGGTCCAGTTGACCGATGAGAATAGAGAGTCGTATATTTGACGCTATAGAGATGCGAGTGTGGTAAAAATGTATAAAAAGTAAAACAAACAAAGAGGTACTTCGCATGCTAAGGAGATAGAGAAGATTGTTGGGTGAAATTCAAAGAAGTCAAGAAACATGGATGGAGGGCATATTGAGAGTGGCCTTGAGAAGTTAAAAACTGTGATATGTAGAGAAAGGAGGTAATGTATATTGGGAATAATAATAATGATCTTTCTCCCCTTGTTCACAGATCATCGGGGCGTGCGTGTTCGGTCTTTGCATATGGCTCCGAACCGAGCCCAACTTCTCCGAGTGGATGGAAAAGCTGGATGTGGAGGAGTTCTACATCGGAGTCTACGTCCTCATCCTCGCCTCCATCATCGTCATGGGGGTCTCCTTCCTTGGATGCTGTAGCGCCCTTATGGAGCGACACTCCCTGCTATACGCGGTGAGTATCGCTTGAAACAGTGAAAGGAGAATAAACGGTGGGATTTTTGGGGAACAGCTCAATTCCCGGACTGCAGGTGCCTGGAGAACAGTTTTCCTAGTTTCAGAACACACACGAAATAACAATTACGAATTTGACGCATGGCATTGCTTTCGTCATCTACTGATAGTGAAAACTACCTCATGCAGACCAAAATCCCTTTTTATTTCTCTCTCTCCTCCACTTACTCTTGACATTTACTTTTATGTGAATGTCCCCATACTCCTAATACCTATGTATGACCATTCTATATGTTATAACTTCTTTTCTCCCCTTCTTGTCAAATCCTCTTTCACCATTATATTTAACATTTCTCCGACTGTTTTTCTCTACGTAAAACTCACTTTTTACATCTTTCTACGAAAAAAAGCATTGTTCACAATACAGAAATATTATATTTCAGAAAATGTGGAAAGTCATTCCTGGAAATAAACCTGTCGAATGGTATTTAAATTGAAGCCATGATCATTTGTACCGCTTTATCCAAAATTAAGTAATAATGAGCATTTTTTCAGGACACCTCCGCATCTTTCAGATTCGTGTAACTAGCCACCTAGCGATAAGTTTCGAGAAAATTGTTAATGAATGACGCAATCTAGGCCAATCACGACGGCTCCGAAAATTCTTCGTTACTTTCAAACCCTCAACGGAAAATGACATTGAGTCGGGATTAAAATCACGAAGCTAATTTACAGCCACCCGACTGACGAAAATAAGGATCACTCCCCACCGCCATATTGTGCCAAGCGGGACGTCGGCGCACTCATTTCCCACTTTTCCCATTTCCAGCCATTGTGCGTGAAGTTTCGGCGAGAGTTAAGTGAACCATCATGACCTCTCCCTCCCTGAGAGTTACTGGAAATGAAGGCGTAGCCTGGAGGTCCCTGGAACCCTTTTCTTTCTGAATCTAGAGCTCTCCGGCGTATTGCCTTCGAAGTTCCAGATATTTAAGGACAAAACTGCTAGAAGTATTTGAAATATACCAAACTTTCGGTGCAAATATTATTTTCCATTGCTCAACCTCATACTGTGGCTTAACCTGCGAATACTCTTAATTGTATGAAGTTGAAACCCGCGTTTGAGGTATTTATGATTAATGCCTTGATAACACAATAATAAAGCAACCCTTGATATCCAGGTACTAAATAGTTTTATGAAAAAGTAAGGATTATCTTTCCACATTGGATAATTGACTATTATCAACGGAATATTCTTTTCTATTTCAAAATAATAGTAACGATAATGATAACATTTCTTTATTGAGGTGAGATTCAGACTATAATAGTCCCTTCTGCCACCTAACCCCTCGTCAGACGCATATATAATTTTAAAATTATCATTTCTTAACTAAACGTTGATAATATATGCAGATATATGCATCACAGTTAGGTAATACAACATTTAGGAATCTTTAATTTAAAAACATGAATTTAATTGTGAAATAGATTTGTAATTTCGTGGGAAGGAAAAAAACTAATATCTTTAGCAAAAATATTTTCAATTATTTGTTTCTCAATTTTATTTAACTATAATTATCTTCAGCTATAATCTTTATAGTTTCTTTCTCCCGGTGGTAGCACGATTCCGTTAAAAATGTGAATGTATTTGCAGAAAATTGCAGCAGTAACAGCGTCCATTCAGGCTCATTTTCATAGATCCCCGAATGGTTATTTCTTAAAGGATCAG
Organism: Calopteryx splendens; assembly: GCA_002093875.1. Taxonomy (NCBI): domain Eukaryota; kingdom Metazoa; phylum Arthropoda; class Insecta; order Odonata; family Calopterygidae; genus Calopteryx; species Calopteryx splendens. The sequence continues at coordinate 437,480 of LYUA01000226.1, read as the reverse complement.
TTTTCAATATACTCTCCTACCATTCTTCCTGAGAACACGATTCGCTTTACTGCTAGTCTAGTCATTCTGTCGAATTCGAGCTAACGCATAGTGAATAAGCAAACATGAGAAATGCTACTTATAATTAATTATACCACTTTGCAGTTGGTTTTCTAAGCAAATCGGAAATAATTGAGAAGAGCCTGATAAATTTAATTGCAAGCCTCTGTCACCACGGCTATTAAACATTATAAGGTAATTGATTGAATGAGTTGAAAATTTCATAGTTTGTCCCTTGATAAAAGCTTCTAATATCGCCTTTATGCTATTTTTTACCCATAGAGATTACCAGTGCAGAAACTGTTTTCATTGACTTTTAGTCATTTCTTGGGTAGAAAAAAATGAATTAGGATTCACACGATGGTAAAGTAAATCACAAATTTAAAAAATCATAAAAGTAACGGATTCTCCGTCGTAACGATCAGCACTCCCAGACCGTCCAATGGCGCCTCCTACGCTCACGTGCACGCGTGATTAACGGTCATGAGCGAAATTGACCGCCTTCGATTGATCCATCGAGGCACGCTCCCGACAAGCCTTCCATTCTTGATCAAGGTCAGTTCAATCACCATTACTCTCCCAGAGCGATTTTCCACATCCTTCATTTGTTTCACCGAAAGCATCCATTCCTACGCAATTCTCAGCCGCGGGAAGAACGTCAAGCCATCGGTACGCATTACGAGATCACCCTTTGGGAACAAGTCGAGCTCATTCACTTCGGGTCATGATTCGAGCTTTCCCGATTCGCTTTACTTCGGCTAATAAATCTTATCGTATCGTTATTCGCTTCAACTCCAAATCCCCCGCGACACGAACCATTCGTCTGCTTCGGCCAAATACTCGTCGTCTGGTGCGATGTTGGTTTGATCGCGCACGGACGAAGCGCCACCTGGCGCCGGCGAACGCGTTCTAGTATATGGCGCAGTTCTCCCGTCCGACGACTGGGGAGATGGAGTTCCCGCCGCTTCTTGCGAGGACATTTTCCGATTATACGACAGCCGAATAGCCTGTGCAGTCAGCAAGTGGTGTTTATCTTTATCACCACGCCCTTCTCCACACTTTTATCCATATCAACTAATAGGTATATTTTTATTTGCCATACAATTACGCTGTTTCTTTTTGCCAAAACAAAAATCATCCGTGCTGTACGAGCGATTATTAAGACTTTCTCACAGACATAACTAAAAATGAGGTAAGATGCAGCTTATGCGAGATAACCTCCGGTACGGAGGACGTTGTAAATGGTTTGTATTTCGTTGGCAAATATTTCTAAATATTTATATTATGAGCTTACGATACACCATAGAGTAATTACTCTATGGATACACCTATATAATCATATCTTTCATTTAGCAATTTACGCTCATAAAAATTAAACAAAACTGGGAGGGGAGAGGGTAACACAAGCAAATCCTCCCGATTATAAATCGTGATATCAGTATATTTTTTTTAATTATTTGATTACTTTCAATTGGGACCACTTGATTTACGCATATCTTTAAATTAATTCCCATGTTCCTAAAGTTTCTTTTCCTCCAAGCTTAAAAGGATACATTTGTCATTACAGCACTATTAACGTGCAGTACCTAAGGAATGGGGACAAAAGTTTTTGTAAAATCCATGTGCATAAAGAAAAAGATATTTATGCATTTTTTAAATTAGTATTTATATGAAACACATTGTGAAATCGATCTACTACCATTTTTGAAGTCAATTAAGGCACGAAATGGGAGTACATATTGTAACAGCCAATCACCTTTTAAATCCCTTGATGGACGCTAAAACACTATTGGGTACCATTATCATTGCCTACGTACTTCACCCGATAGTACCCAAGTCATAGCCCAATGGAGGAGGTCACTGGGCTGAGCAAGCCCAAGACTGGTCTGACCAAGACTGATCCAATGCCCCCATCGGATTGCATGACTTCGACCAATAACTCCGTGCCATCCTCGTTTACTCGCACCTCGATGCAAAATTGCCACGAGTTGCCGGCGGCGATCATGAGAATTTGGCGAAGGAACGCGGAATCGCGTGCCATAACCTTCGAAATGATTTCCGGCGAAGTATCCGGTGTTTGGGGGCTTTCATACCGTAAGTGTGATTTTTTTAAAAATGTTACGAAAGAGTACCGCCACTAGGCAAGCACGAAGGAGTGTTAAGTAGGTCAAACTTTTGATTGCCCGAATAAATCCACCGGAATTCCAACCCTCAAATCCTTCCACCTTTATCTAGCCATTACTCTGTTAGTGGTATACGCTGGAAAATCCCTGGCCTTTCAGAAAATGTACACCTCGCGGTATTTTAAAATCAGCCACTCAACACTGATTTGTCAGTCTAAATCAATACGGTCAATAACAACAGTTGCTATTTCAATAACCTGAGGCATTTAAGCCATTCTTAGGACCACACTACGGACTTCTAAGGCGTGCGAGCGATGGTCACTCCCGTAGAAAAATAAACGCATAGAGCTAGCGTACTGCATCACTTTGGTTACACCACTCCACTTAAAGAATCCGATAAAAAAAACAACTTATTCTCTTCGTTCGTATATTCGTGCATGCAATAGTTTGCTGCTATTATGGGTGGGCTTCATCAAAATGATCCTGAATTTCACCTAATGAGTCCAGTAAAATACTTTCCCCAAGTCTGTCCCTTCCAAAGCGTATATTCTACTTTTTAATAAAAAAAACTAGAAATTTACCGAAACATTCGAGGCCGAGAGAAGAATGATGATTTTATGTATAAATATATATATATAGTAGAGATGATATGAAGGAGCCATTCGGCGATACACA
>LYUA01000226.1:397557-418333 GCA_002093875.1 Calopteryx splendens | reverse complement strand
GGGGGGGGGGGGGGGGGGGGGGGAGAAGAAAAAGCGGCCCCCAGGGCTCCCGAGATTACTCGCTCCGTTTAGGAAAGACGGTCATTTGAGAGGCACCGCATCTACGCTTACTGTGACCCACAATAGTGCGTGGCAGGGAGTGTTAGGGCACCAACCATGGGGGGTGGGGGGGAGGAGGAAATCTACAAAGGGGAGATAGGTAGGAAATTATTCCCCCCTTGCCTCATAGGACTAAATCGCGCTATTGAAAAACAAATCCGTAAATTTATCTCCTCTGCTGGCTATCACTCTAATTTTGACAATATAAACCGATAGGGAAGAATGAGGAGGCTATGCGTGAAACCACACTTCCAAGGTGTGGCAATATGTGGATCACAGATCACCACCGGAAGAGATGAGCGAAATATAATAGCAGAATTCGAAACCAGGTGCTGGAGGTGGATGATGGATAAAAAATGAACAGATAAAGTGGGAAATGAAGAAGTGTGCAAAAGATTAGAGGAGGAAAAGACAACTTGGAGAACGAAAAAGAAGTGAAGATCGCCGGAGGTATTCGTAACACCTTGAGAGAGATGATGAGTGCTTTAGAAACATCATTCGAGGAGGGGGAGAATAAAATGGAAGGTATCACGAGGAGGAAGACCAAAGGACGAGGACGGAACGGGGCTACAGGATGGAAAAGAGGAATGCGTTGGGCGGGCAAGGGCGCGATTGATTCCTTGGTATCCAATGCAAGATATACGAGTATCGCATCTCGTATCGTATCTCGTATCTCTTTAAAAAGTGGTTTTTGAGAGAGATCCTATTTGCTCGCAGGATATTCGAGGCTAGTTCTAACCAACGATAAAAAAAATACTCAATTCATTTTTCAGCCCTATTTTTTGTTTGTAGCATAAGGGTGGGAGAGAGGCCGGCCATCAAATTCTGGCATGTCCCATATCGAAAGTAAATTTTCCAAATCACTCAACGCGCTCAATGTCCCATTTGGCGTTCGAAGGACTGTTCTCGGAAGGAAGCCAAAACGTTACCTACATTCAGACACGAGGGTCACAAACCGCATAGGAAAATACTCCCAACTCCAGAAAATGAATCTTGAGATGCGGTGCAGCATCACGTACATACGATTTGTGTCACGTAAGAGTACAAAATGAGAAACATTTGTTCCGAGAAAGACAAAAATATTATTCGGGGTCCGGGTTCAGGTCCTGGCAAAGCTGAACTTTTGTCTACTGGGAATCGGTTTACTTCCTTTGTCAGTACTCGAAGGGTTTTCATTCTCTCACCACCCTCCCCATCCCCCAGGAGGAATGACTGACTGTACTACTGAGTGCGCACGACGTACATTGGCGATAACCTATGTTTCGAGCCTCAAAAATTACCAGCAGTATAATTAGCTATACGCGTCTAATTTAATTTTGCACGGATGAATCCACAAAATGCATTCAAACCGTAGAATGGTCAACAATAGTATTATTCGAAAGCTTATCTGTGTATAAGGAACGCAATATTTATTTTAATACCAATCTATCGATTTTTCATTCAAAGAATATTTCCATATTCGTGAAGATAGCAAAAAAATACAAATATTCTTAAAAATAATTTTAGCTACCTTATCAGACTATTGCTGATCATGAATCTGATCTCGATTTTGATTATTCTTTTCTTAAGACACACAATGGGCTGAAATCGAAAAATGCCCAAAAGTGATTTTTTAGTGTAGGATATCTGAAAATTCGAATTCGGCACTCTTTCAACAATTGGCCTACGTGGTGCCGAAAGCTTTTTTTTTATCATCGTTCTTAAAAGAAAAATATGCAGTCTCATAGTTCACCAAAAAAATGTTTTGCCGAAAAATTAAACCATTATGGCATTCAACTTTCTCCAGAAATTCTACACTGTGGAGGTGGCATTGGAACAATTTTATGAAATTAAAAAATAGAACCTTATGTTATTGAGTTTATTAAATGAGAGCAAACAAAGGTTATTAAGTTATCGAGAGATAGGAAGTGTCAGTTAAATATTAAAATAGGAGGACATAACTTGAGCAGGTAGAACATTTTGGACGAGTGTTTGTTAGAAAGTTTTTTTGAACGAATGTGGGCAATAGGTATAGTAAATATCAATCAAAGTAATCAACCCGAAGGTCGGTTAGGTAGGTGAGGGTAGAAGCTCACCTACCAAAGTACTAATCCCAACAGGGAGTGAATTCACACATCAGGGTAAGGGGATCAGTTCTTTACCCAGTACCGCCTGTGATTTCCCAGGATGACCTGGTAATCGAAAAATGGTACACAGCTTGTGCGAAACTGAGAGAGCCAAAAAGCGTCACCCGGAATCGAACCCGGGTCCTCCCATTAGTAGCTCAGCGCTCTACTCACCGGACTAGAAGAATAATTAAATTTGATAAGGAACCTTTGGTTAGGAAGAGAGAATTGATGACTAGGACCTTAATAGGGTGTAATGAAATGACTAGTGATGTAATGCATATATAAATACTGAATGTAGTTTTATATGGCACGGAAACTTAGTTGTTGAGGCAAGATGACAAGCGTAGGTTAGAGATTTTTGAAATGTGGGTATGTAGAATGATGGAAAAAGTAGAAAGGAAATGAAAACTAACGAAGAAGTTTCGACCATGGCTGGGGAGGAAAGAAAACTAATGGGAAATATCCAAAGTAATTAAAATTGGATGCAGGGTTTACTGTAGAGCGACGCATTTCTGAAGAATGTGATAGAGAGGAGAATTTTGGATGAGCAGGGTAGAGAGGGAGGATATGATTCAGCATACTGGATTAAAAGATGGGTGGCAGAAAATATGTGGAAATGAAGAAAGATTTATTGTAGTTATGCTATTGAAATCTTATGAAAAATATTTTTTCCTTTAACAGTTCTTAATTCCAGAATTCTATAAGAGAGTTTCTTCAATTAATTGTATATTCTATATGATAAAAGGCCGGACAATTTTAGTTAAATTTTGACCTTAAGTAGCAAAATTGATTGATTTCACCTTAGGCTTTCGAAATGTAATTCATCTTGTCTTAAATTTTCTGAAGCTTTGAAAATTTTAATCAAAAGAGAAAAGCTGCATTTCAATTTAGTAATGATAGCTCTTGAATAAGCACCAAGTATTTGTACCTTGGGCTAGAAATCCAGGTGCAGGTACCTCGGTACGAGGTCTTAGGCTATTAATTTTAACAACTAGTACCTTGTGCAAGAACCCTTGGTGTTTATCGGTGTTTATGAACCGGTACCAACCTCTGGTAAGAAATATTTCGAGAAATTCTCTAATAGATAAATAGACACCACGTAGTTCGCAATAACGTAGGAGCTAAAATATTTTAGCTTCTTTCAGAGACATTTCAAATATATGAGTATAAACATATTTTACGACAGATCAAAAAAACATTTTACCTCACTGGAAACCACCATCGCTTCTTGGAAGTTCTTTCACAGGATTAGTCGCATTTCCATTATCAATATAGATTTTTTTCTTGTCTCTCAGCTGATCAAGATTTTCCTAAAAATATATGGAATCGTAGTCAGTATAATTCACACTGCAAAGGTATCCACAAAACTAGATCGGAATAGGTATTCCGTGCACGAGGAATGAAAAATATTGTGCAGAAATCGCCAGCCTCATTTCCATGGTCAATAAATAGGTTTATATAAATATAATAAATACACGGAAATTGAGCTTCTGAAGAAAGAGATATTTTACATGTAAGTATCATATATGCTATTTCTTCCTGCATATTTCCTGCCAAAACAGAGAACAATAACTTTAAAGTAAATAAATGATATGGTTATGGGAACAATTGGCCGTTTTCCACATACAGTAGTAGGAAACAGAGGATCTACAAGTGACTTTTCAGATCCTTTATAAGAGAGAAAGAAACCGCATACATGCGAATATGGAAAATTTTTTATTTTAGTCGGATTGGAGATTTTATGTTGACGCTAAAAATTCTCAGAAATAAATAGCTATTCTATATTAAAGATAACAGTAATTGAAGCAATGGTAATGTCCATTGTTTTAATTGTCCATTGAAGCAATACCGTAATGAGATTAACATTAATAACATAATGTTTTCTGTGGAAGGTGTCATTTAAATAGGCAACCTAGGACCAGATTGGTTGATTCCATTAATGCTAGAAACTTCGTTCATTTCCTCAAGGTGCACGAGGGACACACATTTGGCAAAGTGGGATTCACTTCACTCGAATCTCCAAGACTAAATTAGCTCTTAGACGTTTTGCTCTGAATACACCTGCCTACCAACTTCAGTCGGAAAACTAAATTCAGACCAGCCGTTAAGGTTATCCTGATAGGTAATGATTCCAGTCGCTAACCCAAAAGTCACAGTTTCAAGTTCCGCTGGGATGTGGTTGTTCTAAGAACCAGCGCTTCGGGGTCTGGAAAACCCGATGGCAAGCCAAATATCTTATCGAGATTACGCGTCCAGGCTTCCAGAGATGTTTGGAGAGCAAAAAAAATCCTGATGATAAATGGTGACTGTAAGACAAACCTTTAGTACTGCGATGAGGGCAAAATACAAATTGCTTTTCATTGTTGGGTTTCGTAAAAATCAATTTATCATAAATAGGAAACCCAGATGGACGCGTGTAAAACATACTGTCCGTGATGTTAAAGTAAAATCCTTGCTTGTCAAACATTTTTTTCCGGCCATCACTGCAAATAAGAGTCGCACAAATATTACATTCGAGGTGCGTTCGATAATTGCGATATTGCGCGTCGAGAAATCACATGAAGAGAGAGTAACCTCTGGCCATCCAAACGATTTTTATGTCAGTCACCTGGAGCGCACTTGAATTGATATTCAGTTCAGCGGTAATGCACTCTCCAACAGGGACTAATCTCTTTGGCTCGATGCAATTCAGTTTCATCAAATAGCAATCAATTGGAAGTTGGGAAGCCAACGTGGCATACATTTACGTAGAAATTGATCCCTAAAATTCGCGTCTAAATATCCTGAAGGTGTTCCCTTTCTACCAAAGACGCTCATTCACTAGTTCTCCCGATGAGGAAAATCAAATTAATAATGACGTTGGCAATGAGAAGGAAAGGTATAGCTAACTTAACTCGTTTCGTTTAAAATATAGACGTGACAAGAAAAAAATACGACTGTCATTCACTAATCTGAATCCCGGCATCTCTTACATTCTTGAAGATCGGGAACACGGTTTGTTTATTCGTTGTGTAAATGAGAAGAAGGTATCGCTCAATTCTCTTATGAGCTCATCTCGTAGCTCTCCTTTGCTATTTTCTAACCCCAAAACTACAACCGAGAGTGAGGGGGAGAGAAATGTTCTTTACATTGCGTTTAGTTTTTGGCATTCAAAGATATTATTTACAACTTTTTGAAATCAGCAAAGCTGTTAGAGACCGGTTGCTTTCCAGCTGGTTTAATATTTTCTAATCAATTAATATCCGACAGCCGAAAAATATTATTCTGAAAAAACGAATGAGAGGTGGCGCCTGCATATCGGTGAGGAATTAAAGGAATAGTGATCGAAATAGAACAAGATGGCCTCCACATGAATCAGAAGGAGAGGAGTAGGTGGTGCTGGAGTCACATCATGCATTCCACTTCTATTTGCCACTGATAAGATAAGTAAGTTTCCTCTCACGCCACTTTAATATCGCGGCGGATTGGGAAACTAGGCAGGAAACCAACACCTCCACAATACGCGGTTAGGCAGCTCAACGCGCCAGCACGAAGTGATAAGACTTTAGTGTACAGAGACTCATATCATCACAGCTAAATCAATCGGGGTGTTAAAGAAATTGTTTTACTCGCATTATTAAAAAAGAGAGAGTACGCGAAGAGTGCCTTGCATTTTGACCATTATTACCCGTTTTATTTCAAATTGCTACAGGAATGATGGTAATGCTATGTGTAGCGAATGCCAAACTTTTTTTCAATTTGCCCGTCCAAGGTTTTTCATTTCAATGATTAACTTTTGTCATAGAATACCTTTCAATAAATAACTATATTTGCATTAAACTAGGGTACTTGAAAATATTTCGTTTTAAATTTTTCAAACAATTGTGCAACGGTACATTTACACAGAACATATTCATGCACATTCATGTTCCATCCAAGAAATACAATTTATAATTCCAGTAAAAAGAGGGAAAATGTTTGTTTCACAGCATTAGAATAAAGATTATCGTAGCATAACAATATTATTCTATTTCAAGGGGATTTCATAAGAAGATTGCCAGACAAATCACACAGTTTGGGCGAAGCTGAGGTTGGGACTATAGGAGTCACCTCGAAACAAACTCGCGCCCTCCAGTTATTAACTCAGCGCTCTACCCACTGGGCTACCACGTCCCTTTTTTCTGAGATAAAGAAAGAACTTACTTTGGCATATCTCATTTTTAAATCTGTGTTAAAGCCCACTTTCATTCTTGTTTGTTTACAATGACATTTAAGGATAATTCTCTCCCCCTTCCATTCCATCCTGATTGAACTTGGGAATATATGCCTACTGCTTCGTACCATTTCCGTACCAGAAGAGGCGGGAATGACCATTGGGACTCTTTTCAAAGCAGCTCACTGACCAACTCTGAAATTTTGAACAGCAATCCCCGCTGTAATCGAGTTCAAATAGCTCAAAGCAAAATATTGCGACCCCAATTCAGAGTAGCAGTTATAGTGTCGAAACCATGGTCGATAATTTTATTAAATATCAGTGTGAAAACTAACAAGTGTTTTAATTTCATTAAAATGAGTATTGCGCGTGTTCACCAGGTGACGCCTGAAAGTCACTCTCTCTCTCCAATTTGCCAAGTACTTCGTCAAATCATGTCTAGAGTAGTTTGATTATCCGACGGGATCGGGGTCGATTTAATTTCAAAGCAAGAATTTCGGAAACTAAAAAATTATTCCGGGAACTCGTTCCTCAACGCACTCCTCAGGAATTCTCCTTGACCCCGCAAGTCATTAATTCTCGTTAATATTTCAAGTGTGGAGGGGAGTGGTGAAAGGGTTGTGGGAGCGGAGTCTCCGCGGGTTTCATCGAATAAATTCTGGAATATCTGGAAGGAAGAAAAATGCCCAAGGGGGCGCCACGCTGAATCACAATGACCACTCCCCCTCCCCACCCCTCACCCACGCCCCTCCTGGTCATCGGGAGGCGTACTTCTTATCCATTCGGGAGGAGGAAGGGGGGGAGGGAAGGTAGAGGAGGGCCGAGGGCACTGAGGAGAGGTGTCTCGTGGGGTAGGGAGGGTCACCGTGCCCCCAATCTGACCCTTGGCCATAAATCACCCTTGTCAATTTAATTCAACGCATGGACTCTCTTTTAATTTATTGAAGATTGGATGCAAATGGAAAAGCCCTCTCCCACGATGCAGTTGCAGGTCACTGAACTCATGACCGCATTTTCGATTTTATTTTACGATTAATTTTTACACAATACCAAGGAGAAATTACGCTAGCCAAACTACTTTCACTTTGCACCATCTGGCTACGTGTCCTATAAACGTCGAGTCTCATCTATGCCTCGCGGAATATCAGTAAAATTCCGATATATATCATATATTGGCCTTCAGCACTTACTATGTTTTCTTCTTTGAATTAATTATAAATTAGGATCACTTTTGTTTATTATAGAGCATATTATTATCAGTGGCGTTTTAGGAAAAGTTATCATCTTTGATGAGCAATGTTTAAAAACCAGGCAAAAAATATAGTAGTAAACATCAGTATAAATTCACAGAGAAGTAACTCAGAAGGTTCTGCATATTACAATGCAAACCACCATAAGGGTGTGCAACAAGGTGCATCATGTCGTCAACTATTAATATAAGGGAACTTTGCGGTTTTGTCATGAAACGTTGGAGACAATTAGATGTTCGAGAACGTGGATGCACCTAAATGCTCTAGTATTCTCAACACAGCTAACGATATGAGGCTTTAGCTTGTGGAATTACTCCATGATGGAAGAAATTGATCGCTTTGAGAATTCCAGTTAACCTTTACTCACATGACCTCGGTTTCAACTTCTAGGCCTGAATATTGCACCGAGGGTTGAAACCAACTTGTGTAGTGCGGATAGCAAGCGAAGCATTTAAGTAGAATTTACTATGCGTATCATTTCTTCTTTCTAATTTTCTCTATTTCATGAATGATAAAATATTTCTGCATTGGCTTGTATGGCAGACTGTTAGAGTTTTCTTTCACTGAAAAATCATTAACAGCCTTTATTCATAAAAAGTGATGAAGAGTATTTAACGATAACTAATATACTTATTTCATCTTCATTACTGATTAGAGAGCATTAACTACGAATTATGAATGTTGGTGAGGAGAAAAAAGGAAGTTACTTGGTTAAAATCAAATGCAGAAAAATGGAAATGACAATATAAGTATTAAAAATAGGTGGAGCGGTATGTTGATGGCTGTGGTATAAGGCAGAAGTTTGTGTGAGAAATAGACAGGAAAAAATAGAACAGCCATTTTGGATAGCATGGAGTAGTGAAGAACTTAATATGGAAATATAGTAGTCAGTAGTAGAGTATCCATTGCATTGTTTAAAATATGCTAGGGATGGTCCTAAACCCATCCTTTAACATCTAGACTTCCTGCCAATTGAATATTTAAATTATTGAGCTTATTTCCAATCCACCAGTGCATTCAACTATTATCGAAGACACTAATTATCAAGTCGCAGACATTCGAATCCTCTTAAAAGCTACTGGCCATTATGCCAGCTGTACTAACGTAAGATGTAGTACGCGCACGTGGGAAGGATATATCGTATCTAGGAATAAGAAAGTTGGGCGAAGGTCCCTTTTTCGAAACGGTAGGAGCCCTAATCAAGTGCTCCCAACCCTTGCAAAATATATTGCAGTTTAAATGTCATTATTGAGGATAAGGATATTTAAATATAACTAAAATTTACAAAAAATATCTGTAAATGTTACAGATGAACTAGTTTACCAGCACCACCAGAAAAAGGCACCAAGAGGAAAGGTGAATTTTCCACGCAGCTGCTTCACAAGTCCGGAAAAGTCACAAGTCCCTTGCTATGATAAAATTAGAAGCGAGACTAGATTAATAGAAAATCTAATTAGGTTCGGAATCACTCACGGACCAAAGGTTAAATTACTAATTAAATGCCTAACATAAAATCGATGAAGGTCTCTTTGGTGATGATGATGAGAATGCATTCATAACCCGGTTGTATTACGGTAGCAGAGATGGAATTTGGAATCGACCTATTAAAATTTAATTTGTTTATGTACTTATAATGAGGAATGAGAATCACTGCCAACTACCGCACTAAGGAAACTATTTTTTAACGCTACATTGCCTATTTTTTTAGCTAATATTCTTCCTCTTATTTAATTGCTGCCATTTCTAGCTCCCGCCTCACAAGCGTAGATTGTTATCTTAAACATAGATACCGTTGATCATAAAAGATGTTTCTAAATGAATTTGAATCTTTTATGTTACATAACTTCTCGGTGAATGATTAATATTTAAACAGCATGCAAATTTATTGGTGCTCGCCTGGTGAGGGATTTCTCCCCGCTAAGACTCAGAGGTGGGGAGCCATGCAGGCATGAGGGTGGTCTACTCGCCTTCTCGCAGGGGGCATGCCTCTCCTCATTCGTCGTCGCCCCCACCTTGCCATCGGTCGAAGGGGTGCAAAGGGGAGGGGAGGTGGATGAACAACGTCATCCCAGAGGTGGAGAGTGAAAAATTTGCAGAAGGCCGCGGACAAAAAAAATAACTTGAGGAAAAAACTGCGAAGGGGAAGCACGCTTCAGGGGCCGACCCTCCCTCCCCTCTTCCTCCTCCCCCTCCTTCCCTTCCCCCTCTCCCCACCCCACCCCCTCTTCCACCCCGCGACCGGAGCAGTCAGTCTGCGAGAGAGGGGAGAAGTGCACCTCGCTTCCTTGTTCTTTTTTTATTGACGAGCTAAAGTTTGCCCCCACCCCCCCACCCGAAGGGGTGTAATAAGGGGGGAGTGGGGGGATGGGAGGGAAAGGAAGGGATGGGGCGCAAGCACGCGCGTGACTGGGGAGACGACCCCTCTCCACGGAGGAGGAACCTCAACATTTCACTCTCCGAGAGAGGGCGGGGGAGGGCGTCCAATGACGTCAAATCTCGAACCGCGTGAAACCTGAGGATAGAGGAGCGGTGAAAGTGCGGCAGACAGCGCTGGGCGCCATTCCATATTTCGGTACTTATCGATAGTCTTGTCACTGCTCAAGGGTAGGATGAAAAAAGAGAGGGTAGGTGGGTAATCTGAGTGAGAGGGGGAGTGCGTACATGAAATATGACTTTTTAACTAGGGATGGAACATTTTTTAACCTCACGAATTTTTCTGCGAAAAAACCATTTAATGACTATTTCGTTTTTAAGATTTAAAAGTCCCTTACACAAGTTTCAACCCACTGATCGTTTGTTTAGATGAGGTTAAACCTCACCCCGAAGTAAGCTGTACGGCGCGAAAGGTCCACACATTAACAGGATAGGATGTTCTTTCCCAGCAGCATCTAGTCAACATTTATGATATTACTTTCATACTTAAATTTCACTTCCATGCCCTAACGCGGGAAGGAGTGTACTCTTATGAACTGCCTCATTTCTGGCTTATAAAAACGATCATTTTTAAGAGTCGTGAAAAAACACTATAAAAAATCTTTCTTTAAGAAATGCAAAATTTTCTTCCAGCATTTTCACGTCTCTATATTTCTTTATCTATTCTACCATCTCTCTCAAACATTCGGCCAAGTTATATAAAACATTCTTTTTTTTAACTATTTGGGGATATGGCCTCACTACGCACTCATTCAACCATTCCATCCTTATCAAACACAAATACTTTTATTTCAGACCCATCTGCCGTAAATTCAATTCCTTCTGAAGGTATACTGGCCTTCTTTTAACTCTTATGGCCTTTCAGCTAGCGAAAATACCCAATCGCTTTCCCTAAGTCATCTCGTCTAACACCAAGCCATTCATGCCTTTTAATATTATTATTACTTCATCAGAGTCACACTCATTCCTATTTTCTCTCCAATATGCCCAGAGAGAATCCTTCACGCTTTGCTGGAGCATAAAAATCGACAGTTACAACTTTTCGAGCACCAAATTTCGTTCTAACCCTGAGCAGCCTAGAGGACACTAACTGGCATAGCCTTATTCTTGCCCTCTCTTCCATAACCAAGCCAACACCCTGACTGCTGCGCATAGTATCGCCAACCACTGGCCATAATCATATGTCGCTACCATTCACTTCAGCATCACTTCCTAGGCGCTTAGTTTCATATACGCAAAAAGCATTCATTCACCTAGAAAAATTAGAAAATGTACAGTTTCAAAGGAAATTAAATACGTATATATTTAGTTGAATAAAATGTTTTTCCTTGGCTTAGGCAGTATCAGAGCCCCAGTACATTTAAATTCAAACACTAACGAGACTCTAACAGCTAAAAAATTGGATGATAAAAAAATTAAACTATGGTAAAGAAAAAGCAGCTTATCCACACACATCATCTTGCATTGAACAAAGGATGCAGGATTCACACGGCGCTGCACTCCATATTGAAGTCTTTACTGAACTCAGCTTTACGTCTTTACATGGAATACCTGTCATTTCTCTCCTCCTTGCGAATGCTTTCTTCGCCAACTCTATTCTTTTCCTAATCCCCCCCTCCATTACTGGCGCCATTTTCTCCGAAATAATGCCTAAATGTCGTGGACTTGATGCGATTGTTATAGGGAATCGATTGCTTCCTACCAATTGGAGAAACCAAACCTCCCCGATGAGGGGTAGCCTAACCTTTGACCGCTCTTCCCGGCGGATACGCGCTTCGGGCGGCGGAAGGAAGGAAGAGCGCGCCCCCACAGCCCACCTCGGGGCCGAAACTAGAGGGAACAAAGAGCAGTCGGGGGGAGAGGATGCCATCCTCCCTCCATCCATCGCAGCGGGGGTGGTGGGGCCTCGGACTCGGAACGACGGAGGCCGTGGGGACACGCCCTCTCTCGGGCGATTCAGAGAGGGAAGGCGGAAAAATGTCGGCACAGCAATGAAAATATTACCGAAATCCTCTCCCACCCATGCCTCCTTGGACCAAGGGGAAAAGGAATTTCCTTAAAAATTTCCTTCCCCTCCTCCTACTAACTAAACGGTAAACAGAGACGGTATTTCACTAAAAATCTTATCCAAAGGTTCTCACTCCCCTCAATTACCCTTATAGCTCTTGACCTAATACTCCCTGCACCACGCCATCGTGGACGCTTGCAGATTCAAAATATATTTTTTTAACCGTACTGACGACCTAAATGTAATATTGGTTTATCTTTGCTGTAATATGATTCCATCTCTTCTAAATACTGAATCTGATCAGAATTATATCATTATGACACACAGGATCTTAAATTGAAATAATTGATTTCGCTAGCCTTATTGGGAAAAATCAGGGCGTCTACTGTGGACGTTTTCGATTTCTATGCTTCGATTAGAAAGCAGGAAATTCCCTCATCATTGGCATATTTCGACCCACCTGGCCTTCGATTCGAGGAGGGTGTAAAAGTTCTCACGGCGGAAATGTGAGACAAACATCGATTCCTTTGATTGAGAAGTCAATCAAATCGATAGAGTCAGGAGAAAAATTCCCTCCAGTCAGTCACTCTCTTAATTGGTAATATTCCAGCTTAAATTCGTGTTCATTCCATCTATTTATCCGATTAGCCTTCGATGGCACGGTCATGTTCCGGTATAAGCACTTTCATTCGCTTTCATTTACTCAGCGAATACAGTAAATCCTTTTTTTTTGTGCTGTCGAGAATCAAATGTACCGTTAGCGCCGTATTGCCAGTTTGTATTTTTTTAATTTACCGGAAATTGAATTTTTCCTAAAATATATCACATAAATAAGAGTGCTGGAGGGTAAATATGCGAAAACAGGCAAATTTCACAATAACACACGATTTTGCTCAGCGTCAAAACCGTGTAGATCAAATTCCAAGCATAGAGAATGTATCATCAAAAAATCACAGTAATCAACCCGAAAGTCGGTCGGTCACCAGGCACCCAACGGTATGTGAAATTCACATATCAAGGTAGGGGGCCCAGAGAGTTCATGGGGATCTAAAATCCCTTTCTCACCCCAAAGGAATGCTTGATCTTAAATAAAATATTTCTTTTTAATTGCTGCGTCTATACGAAATATTCCAAATTCCAAATTTAGCACTTCAGCAAGGGCTATTGATCAGCCACAAATTTTATTTTCTTCCATTTACTTCCACATGAGTCGAAAAAAGGGCCGTTTATTTTCATATAATTTTAGGTCTATCCCCTCAGCCCCATTCTTCGCCCGTTTCTCTCCTCCCCTGCCCCTCCACACTGTCCAAGTTTCTGCGTCCGTCCTTGCCAAAAAATGTATTTTTCGATGCAATCGTCGACTGATTCTGTCGTGATGGTGTCGTTTCATGCGCGGGTTTTGCCCGAATACGATTGACAGCAAACTTTATCAACGCTGAGAGCTTGAATACTTTTCCCGTCTTCTCTAATGAGGAGTCAGCATGACGAAAGCGAAAGCGAGTCAAAGCGTGTTGCAAAAATGAACGAGGAAAGGTAAACAACCTCCTCCGAGTGAACGCCGATTCGTCGCCGGTCCTTTAGTTGACGGTCCGGCATGGCGCCGGCCAATGACAAGGATCCGAAGTAGATGAGCGATCGTTCCCAGAGTAGGTGAATCATTCATGTAGTCCAACTTTCTCAAGTATTTGGAAAAGGATCAGAATATATCTATCGTCACACGAAAACAAATTGCGCGCGTGCCAACTTTTCCGTTAGCATGTTAAAAAATCTATACTTCTACGTCGACCGGTGTTCTAGGTCCTCGTAAAAAACTAAATCCTCCATATGAAGTTAAGGAGTGCTGTGCTGGAAATATGAAAGCGTTAAAAATTGATCACTCCTTCAAAAAGTATCTACGTTAATCGATAAATAATTTCTCTCCAAAAGAGGCTTTTTTAAGATACGTATGTACGTATATACAAATGTGCGAAGAATATAATATAAGAGCAATCGCACACGAAATATATTTCTAAACAAGAAGCGAAAAACCGAAAGGGCATGGCATTGTCCACTCGCATTGTGCCGAAAGGTTGTCGTCCCGCGGCAAAATAAGGCAGGAGAAGGACTAAGTCCCCGAAAACGGGCTTTTCTTCGTTTCGTTTCTCTTTTTTTTTAATGAATCACTCCCTTGACAGCCCCTCCCCTTCCCCCTTTCCCTTCCACGGACGGAATAGGTCGTGCTCGCAAAAAAAGGCCCCGCCGCTCCGCCGCCGCCTTCGGGGAAGCCCCTTTTTGAACGACCGTACTTCGTAAAAGTTTCTTGGATTGTATGCAAGTGTGTGTGTGTGTGTGTGTTCCGCTTAGCTACACATCTATATTCCCAATCTCCCTTATCTTGTTCCACCCCCCTCTCACTCCCACTATTGACGGTCTCCTACCACCCCCAACCCTCCGCTGCCCGATAAATTCGCTCCCCTTTCCACCTCCCTCAAAACCCCCTTCGCAGAGGTTGGGAGGTACCCACGGATCCGCCTCATGCACGCAACCCCCCCGCGTTTTTAGGGCGAGGGGTGGGTGGCGTTTTTCATTCGGGTCTCGGGTAAGAAGATTGTTATACACTAAATGGCACCAGGCACAACACCGAGATGGTACGCGATATTACAACACAAGGTAGAGCCTGAAACACTGAGTGCGTGGTCGCCACACCAGCTATTACGTTTCTAATTCCTAGGCGCTCGCATGATTTTCAAACTTAATCTTATCAAATATCATGGTGCCAGAAAAATAAATTCAAACTTGATATTTGGTGAATGCATAAATAGAATTTTTTACAGGGAGATAACGTTCGCTTAAGTCCTTCTCCAGCCTACAATAAATTGAAAGTAATTACCTGGCCCGCAGTCAAAACTATTGAGCACAGAATCAGTAGCGTAATTTTAAACAACCATATTGTGAACGATAATTAAACTTGAACACGATGCCGAGGTAATACGTAGCCAATTAATCGCAAATCCCCAAGCCCGGTTACTAAGAGTCGTGTGAGCTAAATAATAGAATATTGGGCTAAAAATAATGAGATGCGGGCATTCAGCATCTGGCAACGTCTACACTGGGATTACGGAAGTGCCTTCAGAATAGTGGGGATTGCGATCCAGAATTGCTGAAACCGATGTTTGCAGCTGATTCACTTCCAGCTTAGTTTGCGGATTTCCAGTGGGTATTTAATAAAATGAACTTTATAATGATATTTGAGCGAAAGTCTTATTCAGCGACTCGGCTAACCAACTTAAGAGCCAATGCTCCCACTAATAATGCCTGTTTGATCCATCTCATTAAGTTAAAGAATGGGTTGTGAAAGGTCATTCTATTTTTCTTGATAACAAACCCAAAAATAAAAATTTAATCCAACAATAAAGACCCTCTATAACTTAATTTTTGATCTTGCGTGAATAAATAATAAATTATGTGCTGTAAAAAATTTCTATTGAAGGACGATTTTGTTTCAAAATTAGAAAAATGTTATGAATCAGTTTTAAAAGGATACTTAAAAATAAATAATTCATATGTAAAAGTTTTATGGAGGTCACAACAATCATTCTCGCTTCCAACTCCCCATGCTTTCGTTAGGGCTGCCAAAGCCGAGTCGTCACCCCGTATTCATGTCAGAACCAAATCCCGGTTTCCAAACTCAGGCCAATGGGCATGCACTACGTTAAGTTTTCATCGGATGAAATAAAACTGATTCCTGTGCCGCATAAAGAGAATATAAACATCTGGAGCTCATAATATTTGTTAGTTGCAGGTTTGAACACAAAATTACCTTTTTTACGGTCCTTAAAATTAACCAACAATTCACAACGCCACATTTGAGTCTCTGCACTCTGACAACTTTACTGAATAAACGAGGTGATAGTTTTATAGGAAAGCACATGTTGCAGCACTATTGCATTCATATAAATTTAAAAATATAATTTCACTTTCTTCTGTGACCCATTTCAAAAGTAGGAAGATTTTTGGTATGTTTTAGGCAATTGGTAGTACCTAGATGGGAAAAGTCTTATTCCTTATCATTGACATGTAAAATGTAGCGTAATTTTACCTAATTTCTTAGCCATATTATTCTATGATCTCCTCCAGACACAATTAACTGCTTATGATCTAACTATTACGTATTTGCACAGTGTTTTTACTTGCCTTAAGTAACAGCCTACTGTCCATTTACTGAGTTAAATTATTTTCAAGTTGGTTTCGCATTGCGGCTCGGTATTTTTCTCCTTATGTGCATCACCCGAGAAAGGCAAAATATTATATTACACTGCAAATGCTAATTTCTGTTTAACCTCATCACTGTCATCTTTAAGGAAAATTATAGGTTCCCTGACATTGTACTGTCAGCAGTCATTAGGGGAAATTCAGCATTTTCACTTATTAGTGAGAGAACAACTCACCATTTTCCCCTAAAGATGTTACTGAAATTTTCAATCATGGCTAATAACCATGAAATTAAAAGCAGCTTTGAATATTTTAAATCCATCGTCATCTTATACTGCTCCGATTTGTTCCTCTCGCCTTCGCCTCTACACAGAGGTTCTGTCATTAATGCTGGCTCTGCCTATGCCGTTGGGTGCACACACATGACGAGACGAGATGTCACGCATCTCATCTTTTCATTTTATACATTTTTATGAACTCCTATCCTCCTCCTATTACGACGGTTTCATCGGGTGGAGTGACTCGAAAAGGTCATTAGTCTTGAATGGAACTTTTCCTCTCATATTTTCCCTCCGAGTTCTAGGTCACGTCAGTCACTCCTCACACAGTGCATCAAGTCGACTTCCGGAACTCTGATTCTCTCTCCTCCGGTTCAGGGATTGGAACCCTTTTCCTAGGAGAGGGTCGATTTCTCGATAAGGGTTTTCCCATCTCCCGTGATTTTCATGTCAATGCATGCACAGGGCATAGCGCGAAACGAGAGCCCTGCTGCCTTAGATGGAAACTTAGCGACAGCAAAATTAGTTAATACGTGGTCCATCTTTAAATCATTCTTATGCGACTAATATTGAGCCATTGGTAACGGGGAAGGCTGAACAAGTGTCCCGAGGTAGATGGCTAATAGAATGTCGCGCTCCACTGATTCGATATGTTTCCAATCGCCGGTAGCCCCAATGTCGATTTCCTTTCATCATGAGCAGCAACTAAATGACGAATGCCTTTTTCAGGTAATAAAATGTTACAAAAAATAATTTAATCTATTACTGGTAAAATGATTAAAATTGAATACAATTATTAATAATCATCCTTTCAAAAGATGTGTCACCGTTAAGAAATGTTTACTTTTGAATGTTTAATTAGGAATAATGCTGGAGTAAATTGGTTATTTTCTGCCATAAAATAAATCCTTTAATATGTGTATGTAGGTAAAAATAATTAATTTTTCGCTAATCAACACCCTAATGCAAATATTTTTACACAAAATTATAATCGACGATCTTTGCATCTAACAGAAACATTTCTAATTTTCGTGGGGGAAGCAGCGATCTTATTTTTCTCTATTTCATCGCTGAGTAAGTCTATGATAAAATATTTTGCCTACACGTATACTTACGTTTTTCTTGCATATTACTAGGATAAGGGGACTGCTCATGCTTCCTCGCCAACGCGCCAAAAGTCACCTTTACTGCAGTCAACCTCCTATCGTTTCTAGTCACGTAATTATGATACCTCCGTTCATAACCAATATGTGCCTTATTTGGAAAATTACTTTCTCATCTGTACCATATAGGTTTTTGAAAAGAATTACATAGACGTACTTGCGTTACTATCGAATCCTATCTTCCATTTTCCAAATATTGCATCTATTATGAAAACAAGTTCTCGGGTCCTCCACCAATCGTTTTCCTCGACAGCTAACACTGATAGCAGTGACATATCACGTGGAGACGTCATAAAGGTCAGCCTAAGTGAAAGAAATGCATTGCACAACTCTACTTCCCCTCGATTCGCCTGGGAAACCAGAGACCATTACCGCGGATAGTGGCACAAATTATTCCTCTGCGGCTGAAATGAGGACGTCGAGAGCGCGGAGATCCAACCTCTCCACCGCACACACTCTAATTCCCTGGAAACTTAAGAGATGCCGCTCCAGGAATATAAGACCATCCACTCTTGGAGAATTTTTTTTCCATCCTGTTCCAAATGCATATTTAGTTATTCTTATGCGGCTATTTCCGAGTGAAGGAATTTTAGCCGAAGACACGAGCGGAAAAGGGTTTTATAGGACAGGCTTACAGTTCACCAATGCGTGGTTTTCTAGAATAGTGGTAATGGATCATGCGTCGTTCCCTGTTCTCCCTTGAACTCCCATCTAAAAAATACCAGAAAACATGCCAGAAAATCTCGCAGGGTATGATATTGGGTATCGTACCAATTGCATGGGGTATGGAGTATCGTTCTAGGAGGGGCTTATAAAAGCAACAGCAGTCTTTGGGTCCACCAAAAACCTACCTTCGACCGGTAGACTATTTCTACTAGGTAATATAGTAATTCTACGACGTTACTCCGAACAATAAAAGAGTTTACACAAAAATGACGAATAATTTTTGTATCAAGGAAATCGAAAGAAAGAACGAGAAGCAATATAGCTACGCGTCCGTGTGCTGTAAATGTAAAAAATGAATCTGGCGTCGGTACACACACTGCTCTGGATAAACATCGATAGGCGGTCGCGCCTGCGGTCACCACAACATTTCCAGTCCACCGGAAGAGAGTGTATGTCGTGGAGGGACGGGAACGGAGATACCAGAAGGAAGCTTTCTTGCTCCTGGATCTTGCGTCGTGCAAGCGCCTCCTCCCCCCGCCGCTCCGTCCCTGATATTTCGAAATTATTTTGGAGCGACGCCAGGGTTCGCTCCTCCCTTCTCCGTGACAGCGAAGGAGGAGTTCTTAATTTCATTTCGCAATGCTTCAAACGTCCGAGACTCCTTATCTGCGGCGGTTTTCTGTTTTTCGCCTCTTATAGAGATTGCGTGTGACTCCCTTATCGGATGTCTCGCCATGTTTCACTGTAGCGCCGAACTGAGATTGCGAAAATACCGCGTGAAAAAATTGCCAAAGGAAGGTCGAGGGTTTTTTAAGTAAACATAAGAATAAGTTGTAATTTGATGTCCAAAGTTCAAGTTGATATTTATAATCGAGTAGTTGTGGGTGCAGGCAAAATGGTAGTGTCAGATAAAGATGAAAATAGGGTGATGTAGGGAAAAGGGATCAAATAAACCAAGTAAGGGGAGGGAAAAACAAATCACTAATTTTTTCAATGGGAAAAAGTAATTAGAGAACGATTTTTAGACAGCTGATAGAAAAGAATTAAAATGAATAAATATTCTTTAATGAAAAATTGACAAACTACAATGAAAATTATAGCTGGGCTTATGTTCAATCTAAAAATAAGTTTGTCAGAGGATGTGAGAAAATTGATTCCTCGGAAAATTGACTTTTTAAGCAATAAATTATATGAGAATAACTAGCAAAAAGAAGACACGATTAACTAAGATTCTAGAGAACAGCTCTAGAGCGGCAACAAGTGCAGTTGAACAATATGAGAATTACAAAGGATTTTGATCGTTAAATTAATTAACGATGGTTGTCTTACTGCAGAACGAATAAGACGAGAAATAATTGATAAAAACTAAATGCGATTACGGTTATTCTGCCACACAAGGCATAACCACTAAATATACTCCGCTGGTTATCCGTTCCACCACGGAGAAGTCATCCGAATCCAACCCTTAGATAGTAGGTGAAAACCAATGAGTCTGGAACCTTTCTGCACTATAGCCATGATTTTTTTATCATACCTCCTTGACTAAACAAAATGCAATATTGCTAAAACTATTTCTTCAATTAGAGCAATGAATTTGGAGTAACCATTCACCAGGCAGGAATTATTGGCGTTGAAAGAGACCCACAAACGGCAGTAAACTCAAGCATAGGAGGAATCGCGAAATCGTCAACAAAAATTAGGCAGCGCAGGTGGAGGGATAGCGAAAGATTTTCAGCCTCTTAAAAGTGCATGAAAAAATTATTCAATTCAAATTTAAAGGTAATCTGCCTATTAAATATAGTTTTTGGACGGCCCTTTACAACTATTACTTTTCGCGTCAGCTTTTTCTTGTTTTCTCTACATTATTTTCTTCTTCCTTAGTTCTACCTAGCCACAACCTGCCTTCGAGCCGCCGAACGAAACTTTTATTTTCATTTCTTTTTCCTCTGCTTACCTACTAAATCATAGTCCTTCCCTATCAAGGCCTTATCAAAGCCTCAATCCGCATCTCAGTATCTCCTCTATTCACTTCTAATATCGCCTTCTGATATCACCAGCGTGGCAGCCTTCTCTTTTCCCACCACATTTAAAACTCTTTAGTTTAGTTCTCCTCTTTCTCCAACTCCACCATCATCACTCTTGGGAGAGGGAAAAAAGTGCCTGTGAAGTGGGGGAAGGGGGACTCGGATTGGCAAAAGTGGTCCCCAGTGCACCAAAACGAGGTATTATCATCGTGACTATCACTGAAGCCTACACTCATTCCTGTTCTTCCATTCGCCGATCGGCGTGAATTATTCCATAGCTGCCGCTCCAAAAGGCACCATACTCCAACCATTTTGCTTCAAATATGCATCTGAGATGTGGCGTTCTGAGTGGTGATGGATTGTT
>LYUA01000226.1:303358-327563 GCA_002093875.1 Calopteryx splendens | reverse complement strand
GGGTTGGGAGAAGGGTGGTCGGGGGAGTTCTGTGGCCCTGCCGAGGGCAGCAGGGGAGTTTGGCACGGTGCGTCAGGGACGCCAGCCATTTCGGGGGATTTTGGGATTTGATCGCAAAAAGTTTGAAGACAACTAGGGATTAGGTCATTTTAGAGTGGGTTGATTAGCGGAGCTTAATGCTTTGCGCAGTGTTGTGCTCGCAAACTTAGTGTGCGAAATGGGACTTCGGTCTGCCGGTTCTAAGCTATATTTCTGCCGCTTCACAGAGGGGAGAATGTTGAGCTGGTGATGTAGAGGGTGGAAAAGATTAGGCATGTGGACGGAGTTAAGTGAGGTAAGTTTTGTGCAGTAGAAGAATAGTTGAACTTAGTGTACGGGTTTAGGGTGTTTAGTGTCGTGTTCGGCAAGTCTTAGAAGTGTAAAAGTGCGCTTAGTCTCTGTATCCATCATAAACTTACTTGACCGGTAGGTACTCTAATGCTAATGTTAACTCAGTTTCTCCAACGCCTAAAAAGATAATAAAGATTTAGAATTACTTCCCCATCGATCATAAACTCGCAGAGTTTTCATTTTCCCAATAATCTATTCATCAGCATTCTATCTTCATAATCGTCTATTCTTCGTGAAACTACTGGCGAAACAGCTCCTCTCTTCGTGTTCGTCATTTGAATATTTTCCAACGAATGATTTCGTCAGGCGAAGTTCTTTTAGAGCAGCTCCACCGATGTTTCAAACGCTGGTTTAACGCTCTACATGCTGTGAATGCTATAAACCAATTCGAGTCCATGCACTTGAAAAATTTCTGTATTAATGAATATAATATCGCGCATTTTTTCTAATCAACTGTAGGAGCTAATCGAAGGCAGAGAAGGGATTTCTACTTTCTTCAATAAGGGAAATTAATTAGTTCATGAAAATATTAACTTTCATTTTAAAGAAAAATATTTCGGCAAGCACTGACGCGTTTTGACCATGTTCTCTGTTACTGTCCGTCCGTATGTCTTGCTTGTAGAAATGATTACACGTGCACCACAAATTAAAAAAACGGTTTTTTTAATTAAATGCAAAATGACATCGGACTCGCATGACTGTGCCAATTTCCTCATTTAAGTATAAATTCTAAATGTGAGATAACATCAAATTTTTAAATTGTTCACACAAAATACTCTATTGCTTTACATTACTACCTCAAACTGATAATTTAATTTTTAATATAATTCAAGAATTCTTTCATTGCAATCGTTTTGTTTTCCATTTAACCCTTATTGAACAATGCTCGAGAAAATGTTTTTGTATCAAATAAAATTATATGCTGCTTCGTTTTGGATAAATTTTCATAGCATCTTAAATTAAAATTTTAATTCAATTCATCGTCAACCAATTCTAAAATAGCTGTGAAAATACATTGCATGGTGACGTGAAGTATCATCATCTAGACCTTTCTTACCTATCAACTGAACGTTTACTTACTCACAAACAAGACGAAAAAATTCAATTACAAAATATCCGTTGAGCAAAATCGTCATTGCGATTAACAAGCGAGAGTACATAGTCCCAGGTTTCAAGTATAGAGAAACATATTCAATAATTAAAAAATAAAATGCAAGTTAGGGAATCTTCATGGAAAGAAAATTTCACAGGGATTTTAAGGAGGCAATTTGATTTCGGGAATGGAAGATATTATTTCTTTCTGGCAAAAATGATACGTGCAGAGAATTTGGGATGCATTGTCTATCTTCATTATGTTTCATGCCCTCATTTGGCCATTAAATATTCTCGTCAGCATTCCTTAACAGGTGGGCTTCTGTGGGTGAAATTTGATCTACTACACCTAGTAGGTACTAAAATGAGTAGAGTTGTAGTATTTTTCCGGTTTTTGAATTGCTAAAACAATTTTATGTAATTCCATTGGCTTTTTCGATGAATATTTGAAGTAAAATATGTAATGATTTTGATTTGTTTATGATAGTATTTTTCATCGTTGGTTACTGTAGACCACATATGCGTAATTGTTAATTCGGGTTTGGGGGAAGCACCTTATTTACGGCGGAGTTAGTGGAAGGAAAAGGAATAAATGGGTCAAAATATACATCTAAATTTTTTAAGGATGGGTGGATCGTCAATTTATTTTCCACAAGAAGAAACTTATCAAAGGTCTGAATAATTCTGCGCGATGGATCCTTCTCTTCAATGTTGCAACTGTCCCTAAAGTATTGACGGGAGGATTCGGGTTGGGTTTGGTTCACATCGAAAATTTTGTTTATTTATTACGCTTTTCTCTTTGAGGTGATATATTATGCTCTTATGAATAAATAATGTATCAATACCGAAAGGACCAGGTTTCTCAATAAAGGAGGACTGATTGTGAGTCTTAAAGTTACTGTCCATAAAAAATGTATATTTTACTGTGTCATTTCCTACTAGTGTAATAATAAGTTAAAGCATTTAGGATAGTAGTGAAAGACAAATCAGAGGCAAATTAAGGATCAACGTATTAACAAAGTGTAAAGATCAGTTTTATTTTGAATACATCAGAGAAAAAACCTAAAAAAAAGATTAATTATTTATTTTCTGAACACAAAACAGAATTGTCACCAGTAACCCAACTTTGGCATTTCCCTATTTATTCATTTTCTTAAACTGGACGATTGCTTCAGTGAACTGTATCACCCCATCCCATTCAATAAGTTTTGCCTAAGTCGATACCTATGATTTATCGCTTCCTTGCACCAGGAAATATTAGATTCACGCTTTCCATCTAAATCCTTAGAGGCCCGATTTTAAGATCAAATTTACACTAACTGCTCGATTTTCCGCAGAGGGTAAATCGTTTCCTAATTAGAGTGGTAGAACAGGGATCCGACGAGTAAGAAGAAAGTAACGTCCTGGCCGTAACAGACTACTATTTTTTTTATTTCGCGGCATGCTCTCCGACCGGCGGGGGAGTGGGGACGGGGGAAAGGGAGGGGGGCGTTAGACTCTCCTCCCCCTTCTCCTTAGGCGCTTTATTTGGTCGTTCGCGGCCAAAGCCGCTGCGCTCGGGGAAGCCTTGGCGATAAACAATGGCGGTGCAAACAACAGCAGAGCAAGCATCCTTTCCGCGGCTCGAGTAAGAGTGTGCAGATGGCATCAACAACTATGCAGTGGGGGGGCGGTGCACGGAAGGATCAAAGGCATCGGCGAGAGCGAATTGTCAAGGGGAGAGGGAGGGGGTTGGAAACGAGAGGGGGAGGGATTGAGACGGGAGGAGAGGGGGGGAGGGGAAGTGAAAGCGAAAGGTCGATTAGATTGATCTTTGTTTTTTGAAGAAAGGGGGGACGGATAGTAAATTTAAAATATCATTAAGATTTAAGCGAATGAGTAATTTTGCCCCAAATCTTCAGGTACCTACCGTAAAAAGAAATATTTAGGAAATGTGATCACCTTCCCCATTCCAACGAGGCCGCGTTTAAGCCATTGATGCGAGTAGTCGGTCATATGAAGATCTGATACAAATTAATATTCTATAAAGCGATAAAATCGTGGAAGAATATATACGCTAGATTATAGGATTTTTTATTTACATCAGAAAAAAATTATGTCATTTAAGAATGTCGACATTTGGAGAAACGAGAACATATCACATTTAGTTATTCTTATACAGCATAGCATAATTTAGATCCAGCAACATACTTTATCACTTTGAGTGGACCCTAAAGTTATAAAATAACTATGTTACATGGTACCCTTCGCTCCCATGATTTCTTGAGTAAGTGAAACATGCCGTCCATGAAAGGATACATATTGAATATTGAGTACTGAGGGTAATTTTTATTTAACCGTAACTATATGAGTAGCAAGTGGGAAGATAGCACAAATGAGGAATCCCAAACCGCAGTGACTGTGGGAAATGCCGCGACAGTAACTTTAACGGAGTCACCCGCTGCTGTNGTGCATACATATGCGAAAAATTCACAGTGTAAAAAGTCCCGGTTCAGGCGAATGATTTTTACACTGTGAATTTTTCGCAGTGACTGTTGGTTTTCGAGTTGATGATGGTAGAGCTCAACTACTTGGGTGTATTCTATGGGCAAACTAGGGAGGAGCGGGGCTATTTTCTTCCATTGTGTTTAGTACCAATAAGGGGTTGCGTTATTTTGTAAAGCCGAATCGGAGGATTGGCGCCATCAATCGCTTCTCATAAGGAGAACAACGCCATGGATTTAGTACGCCTGGTGCTCGCGTGGCGGCGAGACCATCGTTGGCACACATCGGGAGTAACAGCTCATTTTCATTCATAAACTCGAACTTCTTTTGTTCCTCCAAATTTTGTTTCCCACAGTCACGGATTAGCTAAAGCACCTTCCATTGTTCACAAGGCTGTGCTACACTGCGACGGGCCCCAAATCTGTCGTATGTGTCTGTTCTTTTCATGCCCGACGTCATTATCGTAGGATACATACAAGAACAACAGGCTGCGAACCGTTCATCATTTGAGCTGATGGTTCACCGAAAGAGTCGATAAGCCTTTAGCAATAAAAAACAACCCCCAAGATCATACAGCTTTGGTTCAGTCTAGGAATGCCAGAGCCATTACTCGGATTTTAATGCACGACCCTCTCCCATAGTGAGTCGGTAGTCAGACCTTTTGCCCACTATGCGTTACAAAAACAGAAACAATAATTAATATCACGAAATGGAATTTCTATAGTCCTATCATTTTTTCATGGCGTGGATTAGGTGACGAGGGTACGTCGTAGTAAAGTAGGTAGAGCCCTGGGTTATTGTCCGGAAGGGCCAGGTTCGATTCTGGGTAACGTCTGTGGGCACTCCCAGGCAGTTCTTTCTTTGATGCTAGTCTATGATCTTCCTGGGGGACCGCAGACGAAACAAGGAAAGGAACTGTCACCGGAATTATCACACGCCCTATAGGGATTTGTGTTAGGTGAGCTCCGCCACATAGACTGACAAACGAACCTTAGTTTTGATCACTATGGAGGTGTGGATGCCGGCGACAACGTGCCTTTAGAAGTCCGTTTCAATGCATGCTGTGTGTCACGCTCCGTTGAAGCTGACCGAGGGGATAAAGACATCGCTCGGACACTATCCTACTGTCCGCTTCAAATTTCTTTCTCCCAAGCTTGAGGCTTAACATCTCGAAAACGTCGGAATCGATTTTAAGTCTAAGGATGACAAATAAACTGCGATAAATTCCACAGCAGTAACTCCAGCGGAGTCATCCGCTAATGTGTATACAAATTCATGAATTTCAAGCGGTAAATAGGATTTAAGAGAATCCAGAAGCCTTTATCCACATCTTGAAACTTCTACTTTGAAATGTCGAAAACCAAAATATGTCTAAATGTGCCTAAATGAGACCCAGAAAAGTTATGATACGATATGATATCCAAAGCTGAAAGAAAATACTCATTGCATTAGGCAAAGATACTCTTCACAGATGCCTTGTCCCATAAAGACGGTACCGTTCGAGGGTTTACAGTTGTATTTTTACCCACCACTATTCTATTGGGAATATTAATTTTTGCCCACCTTAACTGCCATTCATGTTCAATAATTATGGCAATTATTTGAAAATAGCATTTCGGCTGTTATTCAAAAAGCGGGAAATAGTTGTATTCATGTGACTAGTACACTCTTATCTTTGCCATCAATGTAATTATTATGTAAAGAATAGACCCATAAAAGTTTCATTAATCCAGTAAATACATCGTGGTGGATAATTGGCGATTGAAATCATCAGCAACATGAGTTGATAACTTACGGATGGTCATCACTGAAAAAATTTCACGGAGATGACTTTTTGCCATAAGTCACAGTAGAATTCGTCCCAGCGTTGTCAAATTTTCTGAACCTATTTCATTTTCACACACCCTATGCGTTCGAAGTCAGAAAAGTTTGCCACCGAAGTTTCTCTCTCTCTCTGGAGGAAAACAACGAATTCGATATCTAAATCCTTGATGCCGCTGTCAACCTAAAACGAATTGAATATACATTATAAAATATTGGAAATACGCCTTCGAATAGGATATATTTTAAATATGGCGTCAAAAAGTTCATTTTCGGCGCGTTTGTATATTGGCATATCTGCTTATGTGGCATGAGTGTCCTCGCGTGAGGAGAATTAGAATACGACTGCAGCGCCACCACTCCCCCCCTCCCGCACGCCCAAGTTGACAATCGAATTGCGAGTGCGAGAGAGCGAATTGGGAGCCGGCCAGGGAGGGCGCTCGAAACTCAGAATTGTGGGGGGGAGTGGGGGGGGGTGGGTTGGGAATGGGAGGTCGGAAAAGAAAATCCACGCATCGTCGAGTTTTTCCCTGGACGAAAATATAAAGGGAGAGAGATTGAGAAAGAGAAGGAGAAAAAAATACAATCCAGCCGATAGGTTTTCGATAGCATGTTTTTTTGTTCCTTTTCTCATTCGTTTCTCCCCGAAGCCGCCGCGATAGCAGCGACACCTGAGGTCGCATTTTCGGGACTGCAGCCTCAGGAGCAATGAACATTCGAACAAAAGAAGAGCGGGGAGAAGGCAAAAAATAGGTGGAGGGAAGGAAGAGATGCGTCCCCATATTTCGGCATTCTTGCTAACGAAGGGGGGAGGCGTGGAGGGTGGGGGGAGGGCATGTATTTTCTTATAGCGGCGAGGGAAAAGCGATGGAGGTGGAGGTTTGAGGAGAAACGCCCGACGATAAAATGAAATGGATGGGAAAAAAGCGCCCAGCAGGAACGGGGACGAGGGGATTGGGATAGTTGCAGCGCAAATATTGGAAGGGCTGACAGGAGTGAGAGGAGAGAGAGGTTAGGGGTGCGTGGTTGGGAGTAAGGGACGGTGGTGAGGGTTTGTGGAGGTGGAGAGGAGTAAAAGGGTACACAGGGGTGGCAAAGTAGGAAGTATGCGGAGGGGTTTGTCTTAATAAAACACCTCGGTATGAAGG
Source organism: Calopteryx splendens (assembly GCA_002093875.1). NCBI lineage: Eukaryota > Metazoa > Arthropoda > Insecta > Odonata > Calopterygidae > Calopteryx > Calopteryx splendens. The sequence continues at coordinate 320,628 of LYUA01000226.1, read as the reverse complement.
CGTTCCGAATATGAACTCTCTCCTCCCCCACCTGGGTAACTCAATAATGAAAAGACAACGCCGCAGAAACAATAGAGGGCGGGGGAGGAGGAGTTGTAAGGGGGCGGGCGGAGGGGAGGGGTGGTGTACCTACCTAACAGGCCCTATCTGATTCTGGTTTGATCAATGCGATCGGTGAGGCATTAATTCGTGCGGTACACTATGGCGAAGAGCTGAACCGGGATTATTCGCTCATTAGTGCATACGTCCAAGTATTTCAAAGGCTCACTGGCATTAATTACTTCTCCGTATCGTCCCACCCAATACAGAGAACTTTATTGCAAATTTTGGCGTGAAGATTTTTATTATCTACAACTAGTTTATGACTGCAATGAAAACAAAATATTTCAGTCTTCTCCTAATTTACTTAGCTAAACCATTGCAAAGATATACTTTCAACCTTGCAGCTTGGTCCTCCAGAAATTACAGCATAAGTGTAGCTTGTCATAACTTACCACAAGTTAAATATATATTTTTTTCCAATAAATTGTGACACATTCTAGGCGCAAAGTTGACCATTTTCCCAGTTTCACTACAGAAGATACCAATTTATCCTTGGTTTGACGAAAATATATTTTCAGAAAATTTTGACTTGGCACCGATTGGAACCCAGCTCATACACATTCACAAATAAGTATTGCCCGTCCTCCACGTTGCGCATGAGGAAATTCGCCTCCTCCCTTCATCTCACTCGCCTCCCCTCAAACCTCAATCCAGGACGCACAGCCACCCTTGCATAATCCCCTCGAATCCACTTACTCTCCAGTATTTGCAATTCATTTGCACACATACTCAATTCCCTACCCCTCATCAAAGTTAAAACTTCGTCCATTTCCATTTGCCGTCCCACTCCCCAAACCAACGTCCCATAAACCCACACGTCATGATGGCACTCTCCCCCCTGCACCTTTTTCTTCCCAATTGCAACCATACTGTCTTCTTCTCTACGCGTAATGCGCTCTCCATAGCACCGATATCCTCCTACGCAGCCATTTGGATATTGACGCGAGGGCGCCTAATGCAGTGGGTCTCAAGTTGCGTTTCGTGGAACCCTGGGGTCGGTATCTTGGTTAAGTGTTCCGTGAATTGAAAGAGAAAGAGAGGGAGAGAGTTGGAAACGCAACAGTAGTCCACCTTCAGAAAAGACGGAGGGCTCCTATCTGACCGATTCATCAGGGCCCTCTCGACGGACCAATCTAACGGCCCGATCTCTGGCGTCGTTCACGATTCAGCCAACGATTCAAGATTAACTCCACATATAATTTTTAATGAACTACTTCCTTGAATAATAAAAATTAAATTCGTTCAACTATTAATAAAATTCATTTCTTCCATGGAATGAAGTGAGTTGGAGCTGGACGAGGAATCTGAGTGAGTGAATGGCAAAATTGTGTGTTTATGTGGCACGGACACGCATAATGTGCCTAAGGCGACGCGACGCGTCCTCAGGCATCGGCTGTATCCTATCCCATCTCCGGAACCCTAAACCATTGGCTATAAAGCTCGGCTCGAACTTATTTATACGTAAGGAATTGGGCGTGTTCCATTAACATTGATGAGGTAACTGAATTCTCTCTCGATGGCTGTAGAAGAAGTATGGGTTCGGAATATGGATTTAGTGTGCTATTGGAACAACAACACGAAGTATACAATGTTTCTAATATAAGGTATGGCCATCATATTTTATACCTGTATCCAACTTACTGCAGAATATCTTTTAAAATTTTAAAGTCGCACAACATATTTTTGCCAATGAAAAAAGTATGATCGTAAATAAAGCAATTATTCAATGTCAATACAGAGAAAGCGACTATCTTATTCTTAACCGAACGAGAGTATTAGCGGACTGCTCTCATTACGTTGATTTATTCCTAGAACGGCGTTCTGTGGCTCTTCCGTAGAAGAATTATCGATATCGGTCATGTGATCTTACTACAGCCATATTTCGGGTGAAGGACTTTTTTTTTTAAATCGGTGCACTGATTACCTTCCACAAATAGTCCCACAAGGGACTAAGGGGGCAAACATTAGACCAAACCAAACACTTATTTAGGATTAAAGTTACCGATTTACTTCATTTCTTGGAAGTTGATAATATTCATTTTTGAATAAATATAAAACATACTATGCGACTGAAAAACTTACTATTAGTAAAGTACTTGCTAGTACGACGCATTACACCATTTTAGTACCTAACCGTTTAACGGCGAAACGCGTCGTACCAGAAGTAAAAAATGTTCTGTGGAATTGTACATTTTCTAGTTATTTAAAAATGATCTTATTTAGGAAGAGTTTTACGCAAAATTTGACCAAGTAGCAAGTACATTGAGAGAAGAATTTCATTAGGCAAAGAAGTATTCGAAAAGAGGAGTGAGTGATGACAAGGACCTTAGTTAAAGATATAAAGAAAATATCTGTGAAAACTTTTACATGAAGCGTGTGGCTACTAAACTTGGTCATTGAAGTTACAGGATGGCATATATTGGAGGCCTTTGAGTCGTGGGTGTGGAGAAAATGAAGTGAGTCAATATAAAAACAAATAAGTAAGTACTTCTCACGGTAAGGAAAGAGAAACGGTTGTAGGGAGAGACTCAAAGAAGGTAGGAAAAGATGGATACAGGGCATATTGAGTGGTAATTGAATGTTGAAGACTGTGATGTGGAAGAGGAAATGAATTGGGTGACAGAGTGAGGAGGAAGGAAATAATTGACGTTTTGAACAGCATTAAGGGAAGTATGCAGCAGAAAGTATGAAGCATTGAAAAATGGTTTGTTGTAAAATGTGATGCTAGTATATTTAGTTTCTCGCTAGGCAGGGCTCAGGAGTGTAATAGTCGTTCTTAACCCCTGTGGGTCCATCCCGTAACCTATCTTGATCGGTAGACTTGCTGCTTAAATAGATCCGACCAATGAAAATGTCCCTTCCTCTCCACTTCAAGGTGGGCTGCTGCGGCGCCGACGGCCCCAACGATTACCTTCTCCTGGAGCAGCCGCTGCCCCCGGAGTGCAGGGACACGGTCACCGGCAACGCCTTCTTCTACGGCTGCGTCGAGGAGTTCACGTGGTTCGTGGAGGACAAGGCCGGATGGACGAGCGGACTTTGCATGCTCCTCGCCCTATTGCAGGTGAATGACGTGAAGCACCCTGTCACTCCAGCCCCTCACACCGAATTATCTCTGGGATAGACCCCAGGGGTGGCCAAAATGCATCTTGCGGCGAGTAACGTACAAGGATCTCAAAGATCTGAGTACTGCAATCAATTTTATTCGAAGGAATCATAAAAAATTACTCCAAAGCTTCACAAGTTTGTTTATTATAAACCTCATGAGTATTTATTTGGCATAGTCCATCTCCGATTTTTTTTAATTAATGATCAAGTAAGAAAATATGCTATTAATATTTTTAATTAGACAGTGAATTAGTTGTTGCATTTGCGGGTTTTTAAATATTTTACCAGGCTTTTAGAGTCTGGCTATTAATTTTCTGGGATTTGAGAGAGGAAAATTCCCGAGAGTAATTACTTCATAAAAGCCATCGTCCGTTGACGGCACGGAGGCGCGTTAAAGATACTCTAGAGCCACCGCATGTGACCCGCAAGCCACAATTTGGGCAGAATGAGCGAATAGATATCCTGATATGGGTAGGTCCCTACCCGGAAAATGCTTCTCTGCGGCCCACTTGAAATTGCTACTACCTACATAAATAATCCTGATTAATAATTCTAAATTAATACAATATACATTTGTTCACCTAAAATTGTCCCTGCGAGATTGAGAAGACATTCTCACCTTCTTTTCTGAAACAACTCCATAGCACTTAAAATATAATAATGAAAATAGGCACTCTATGGAGATCTAAAATAAAAAATAATCATCATAGAAAGCTCTATGTTTTGTAGCCACTTGTATTGCCACCATGCCTTAGATAGAAAATAGAATTCTACGACGCGAAAATGACAACAGCTCACCCCAATTTAAGAGAGTTTAGCCGTTTTAGAAAAGGTATGATTCGTTCATTTGAATTCACAAAAGGGTTCATCACATTTAATGTTCAGGGAAACCGTTCTAAACTTTAAGTATTCATTTGCCAAAAGCCCTTCGTACTCAATGTTTATGATTCGCTTTCAAGGAATTCTGAAACAACACGGAAGGCGGAAGTGTTAGAGAGTCGTGGACGGAATGCTTTCTAAGTAGTCGGTGCATGCTACTGATTTTGGTGTAAAACTTATCTCACGGGTAACATTTGCACGGTCCCCAACGGTGGCATATAATTCGGATACCAATGCAGTCCTGGAGCAACGAAATTTCTTGCTTCATCAGAAACCGAAAAGATTTCACATAGATTCCCTACAATCAGAGCTCCCTTTTACTCTCTAAATTCTAATCGAACAGTTATAGAATATCCCCTGTCTCCTCCTTCCTCATTCAGCCCTGCAGGGGCATTGTTGCCATGGTTATTACTAGGGCTACGTAAATTTTATTCATGCCCTCAATAAAAGGAAGCACGAGAGATAACAAGGGTTTTTGAGTCTCTGGAACAATAATCCTAGGAACCTTTACAGACGTTTTCTAGGTATTTCTCGGTCCATATATGCCCCTGGTATTTATTGAAATCAAGAAATGTTTGAATTGGTACCTAAGGCAAGAATTCTCAGTACATATTTCTGGGTACCTATGAACTGACACCGACCCCTGAGCGAAGAAAATATGTGCGCTTATTTTGATTTCCCAAAAATAAATATTTTCTGTGATATAGTTTAGAATTATTTTATACCTCCGGCTCAAAAATATTTATTATAATTATTTCAGTAGAGCTGCTTTAATTTTTACTAAAATCAATATCAAATAAGATAAAATGTATGCTCGGGAAATCGTGAACTTTGCAACCTCCGAAAAGGAAGCGAATTGTCCAAGAGCCCTACTAATTCCCTGGAATCATTGACTCATTTTAAAACACGAGTGAACCAGGGACTTACGCAAGGGTCTTACGTGTCAGTCATAAGGCAACAATACCAAAACCCAAATAATTAATAAAGGAACGCTAGTGCAAAATGATTCTGTTTACACAACAAAGCGGGAATTAGGAGAGCCGAGTTCCAATGCATAGTAAATGACATTGATTGGCTTTGGTAGCTTATTTTCTTCACATTTTGTACCCAATCCTTTACGTTTTCTCCCCTCATGAATTTTCATTGAATCAACCTGTTGTCTCTCATTCACACATCTCACGTGTCTCAAAATCGTTTCATTAATTCGTTTTTTTTCCTCTCTTTTTTCTTGTCACAGACGGTGTGCATAGCTCTCATCATGGTATTGGTTCAAGCCTTGAAGAAAGAGGAGAAAGCGTACAAATAAAGAGTTTCCCCGGCCTGAAGATGGCGTCACGTGCAAAAGACTTCCGCGTCCTTAAAGGTCGTGGCTTTCATAATTTCAGGCACCTTTTGTGAAACATTACCCCCTGTGGACGCATTCTCCGTGTACATGGAAATGTAATGGTATATATTTGTGTTTTGTTTTTTTTCTATAATTTCATGACTTTTTTCTACGAACAATTACGCCTGAGATAATACCGATGGCACTAAATGGATATAATATTTTGATTTTCACAAGTGTAAACAAGTGGAGATAAATAAATAAATATATAAAATGGTATTATGTGTCTAGATCTTTAATGGTAAGCATTTATTTGATCCATGGCAACCCATCCGTTCATGCCTTAACATATATAGACTGCAACTGTAGGTAAGTAAGTCACTAGGGAGGGTCAACATGCACAATCAGATAATTGGTCGATAATTTCCCATTTCCACAGAGATGAATAGTAATAATATATTCGTTTTTTTAGCACATCGTTCGATTAAATTTGGAACCGTCAAAATTCAAAGTTTCAACAGGAAATTTGAGGAAAACACGAATCCTCGCTGTGTAATACTAATACAACGAATCCTCGGCATTAAATGATGCAGTATGATAATGAAGTTGACTCGCCGTTAAATATTTTCACAAACGAGCAATTTTGAAATTAACAGGCCCGCGCCGGAGGGAAGGGTGGTCTCCCGTTGTGATAAACATAAACATCTCATCGAAGTGAGGATCGAAAAACAGGCGTTACTTTAATTTAAATAAATTATGTTGTGTACTACACTCTAAACACAGAGTTTTGCTGCTTTTGAATATCAGTTGCGGTAGAGAAATATTAAATTGGCGGAGTCGTTTGCCGCCGTGAAACGATATGTGTTGCTATTCATCCCCGTTGGAACAAACGTCAGAATAAGCGCCATTAAACGAAAATTCATCGAAAGGATTAATATTAACTATTATGTTTAATTAAGTTTCGTCGCCTTCGATAGTCATAAGCAACGTCAGTCAGTGAATGAGAAATTAGAAGTTGTATAAGAGATGAATTATCTTAAATTTAACATAAATTCTAAAAAACTTGAACTCTTAAGGTTTGTTCTTCGGTTTCCGCGGTGTGTGTCGGTAGAATTTCTCTCTGGCTTTCGGGTCTTCACCGCGTAGGTTGACATGTTTGACAACATTTTGAGCAACCTTTCGACCCTTCGACCTGAAGACGCTGATTGGAACATCAGCGAAACTGTTGTCCAGCATGTCAACCTACGCGGCGAAGACCCGAAAACCCGAGAGGAACTTGAACTCTTATCCAATTGAAAAGAATTGTTTCCTACAGTTCTATCATGATTACCCCATCAACAGAAGGATATAACCGAAGTTGTAGCGGAAAAAATCATTGATTGTAGTTACACTTTTGTGTTTCTATACATATTCAGAACATAAAAATCTGAATAAATACACATATTGGTACAAGAATTCAATTCAGAAAAAATATGATTCAGAGAGCATTGTCTGATTTAATCAGAACTTGTTGTAGACCTTAAAACGGAACTAAATCGAGATTTGTCTCTGACGTTGCTTGGTCACCGTGGACACATTACCAGGGTAATCTGTGTGTGGATCTGAATGAGCCACATGAGTAGGTACACGTCACCATCTTCGACAGAGACACAATGCCCTCGCAAGGAGGGTGAGTGGCATGAGTAGTTGGGACACCAGCCATGAGAAAAAGGTGAAGCACGGCGGAGGCGTGTTTTAAAATGCTAGTTTCTCCATCTATTTGTGCCTCGAGCATGGAATTTTGATCAAATGGAAAAAGGGAATCGTATGCCTCATCATCACCACGATATATCATTATTTTTAACAGTAACGAACTGGTAAATGTAGAATTTCGAGGGACTACCACATCTCTAAGTCTCGCCTTAATGGTGACATTAAATACCCTGAAAACAAGCACAACAATGAAAAATTCCTCAATTCCACGTACTCTCAACCTCCCTCCGTTGATCTCCATTTCCAAGGGCGAGTGGCAGGGGGTGTTAAAGAACCAGCCGCGAATAAAAGGAAAGGAGAGGGGTGGCCTGTAAAGGGGAGGGCATGGATGTTTTTTTACCGTTTTCCTCTCCTCGTGACATGGTTGTGTATCTTTCGAGGGAATTACAAATCCTTGAATTTATCGGTTCGATAGGTATTTGTCCAATTTTATCTTCACTGTTCAACCTCCCTGTATGGCGTGGGTTGCCGATTGGTATCTATTCAATATTACCATGCCAAATCATGCAATAAATTGCGTTACGCTCTAACTCTTCTCATTACAGTTCATAAGGAAACGGGCTGCCTTTCTCTGTATCTTGTTTTATTGTATCAATATTTTCAATTGGGTACCATATGCTCACAGCATATTCTATGTGCAATATTTTTAACGAGAAACGCCTTTTCTCTTTTTCTTTTTCCTCGCCATGTTTTCCTACTAAGCGCTTTACAAATGATATTTTCATCAAGAAGCCACCGCGTATATTACGTACGTGTTTACCACAAGTAAGATCCGAAGTAACGGTGACACCCAAGTATTTCACATGCTCAACAGCTCTAATTGAAACATCTCCTAGTATGTAAGTATAGGGCTGTTCACCTGTTCCCGTTTTTTAGAAGCACATAATCGTGTAATTCTTCGTATTTGATGCTATCCCCCATTCCGAACACTATTTATTCATTTGTTCATTGTTTCTATGGTACAATAATGTTCCTATTCGGTTCTAGCCTATTCGCTACCCTGAGGGACGCCAGAAATTAAATGCTCATAGCTGGAACTCGAACTGTTTTCAATTATCTGCAATATTTTAGTTTTTACATGAGTGTTGGGTTTAGGGCCTTATGAAAAGGCTTCTAAAAATCCATATATATAACGAACACTTACGTTTTTGTCTCCTTGGCTTAAAACAATGTGAATAAAAAAGGCCCAGTTGTGCTTTGCGTGATGTTTTTTCTCTAAAGATGTACTGGTTGTTTGTTATAAAGCTTTGGTTGTGATTAATGTCATGACGTTACTTACAATGGTATCCTCTAAGATTTTACAGGGCAGAGAGGTTAGCATTATTGATCGGTAGTTACTAGGGCCAAGTTTATTTTCTCCTATAAAGATTGGGGTAACGTTGACTGTCTTCTAATCATGGGAAGCAGTGCCTTCATAAATCGATATAACAAATATGTTTTCGAGTTACGGTGCATTGTCGTGGGCGAACTCTTTCAGTACCTACTCTTACTGGTGTTTCATTTGGTCAATGAGAATTTATGTTTTTATTAGGAATTGTTTAGCCATCCCATTATATTATAATATTATATCGTGATGTCTGTTATTGTGTGTCAAGAATGAGATTTCTAACGCATGGTTCTTTCATATCGGCAGTATAGACACTGTAGAAAGTGTTATTGAAAATATTCGTTTTTGTGTGCTCATTGAGACCATGTTGCTCTTTGGGTCCTTGAGAGAGTCTAACAGTCGCACGTTTTCCTTGTTGTTCCCTGACGTAGGAAGGAAAGGCTTCTGAGTATTTTCCTTTTTAAAGTTACATCAGGCTGAAAACTTGAATACTTTGTTTCCTTTCGATGTGCTACGTATTATTCATGTACTCTATCCATAAGAATAGATTCACTAGACCTTAATGGATTTTTGTATTTTGAATGTAATTTTCAGTTTTATTAGCATCCTTCTAATATTGCTAGTGTACCATCAAGGTTCAACACCATCGTGTTTGCAGCTGCTAGGAATGTATTTGTTAATTCCTTGCCTCAATATTTCTAGGTATGACTTTCACTAATAGCCAGTGCCTTTATCGTTTGCATTTGTTTCAAATATTTACAAATTGCTCCAAACATAGCCGATGTATTCCTTGAAGTTTTATTAACTGAATAATCATATCTTTCGTTTTGGTTTATCGATTGGTGTTTATTGGATTTGTAGCTCAGCAAAGATAAATTTGTGGTTGTTAATCCTTTCATAGCCTGGCTATTTCAGGGTGGTTTTTCACTAGTTGATATAATGTGCTATCAGTTAACATACAAATTAGCAATGATTATTTCAATCGATCGAAGGGAAATTGGAATTACCGCCAGCGATAATAAAGCGTTTAGTATTTTTGCGGCTTAGAGTTGAAATTTGGTTAGCTATAGGTGTGAGGTGTGAGTATGATTACTTCTGCAGTCGGATATGGTTACCTGTAAAAGGAGCAAATATTATTTTTTAATCAAAAATTATATACTAAATTCTCAAGTGCTTTTTAACTTGATTGTAGTACTGCAACATCTCTAATAATGTTGAAGATAGTTCCGAACGTGTAGATATGATTCGCGTTTCAAGTTGATTCCATTTGGCATTCGCGATATTGAGATAAAAATCGCGATACTCGAATTCGGGATTTTGCGATAAAAATTGATCACTTAAGAATCAGGTCTTGTTCATGCTTTTACGGTTCACATATATCTGATGCTCCAAAAGGTATCGAGATTTTTTCGATAATATAAACAATCTAGTAGTAGTCAAAGTAGTAGGTAATAGGTCGAGAGTGCCACCATGTTTTTCGGCCACAACCTCAGGGAGTTAATATATAATCGGTGTTTTCCCTACAGTATCAAAGCGATAATACCAGTGATTATCATATCTTTTGATTCAGCAAGTTTGAAAAGCTCCTGTAATAATAAGATTCCTGAATGTAGCTTTCCTTTTCTGCTAAGTAACCTGCACTTAGTGTATTTCAGGATTTAGCTGCATAGAATATATTGATACATTACCAAAACATTCACACATATTGTATTCATGGAAGTATATGAGTGCATGATATAAATAAATATTACAATCGAATGGCTAAACCGAAAAACATTTATTCTGGTTTTATTCAACAGTTTACATGCGTAGATCTTTATGTTCTTTTAGCACGAGAAGAAGCGATCGGATAGTTTTAATTAATGCTATCCAATTCCTAGTATCATGAGATATTACATAAAATTTGTCTCATAAGCAGCGTAATATAAATCGTTGAGTGCCGAATCAAAATATGTACTCATACTTGTTTACACGACCAGGGAATATGATGTCTGTTGGAAACTACTTAGATAACTTTTATACGGACACTTGGTGGTAATTTCTAGTGAATAGTACATAAACAGAGGGTATTCCTGCCATTGAAGCTTATGATTCAGACACAAGATACTTGTTACTCACATGTTATTATTTTATCGGCGATACGGCTAATTAAATATGTATTCAACCGAACTAAACTGTTCATCGCTGCGTGCTTGGGAGGCTTGGTCTGCTCCCAGCCAACTCCCCACGCTTCGAATCGACAGCGCGTGCTAGCGAATAGAGGGAGGGGCCCTCTACCAGTTTACTTGATTCAATCGTGGTTCTTTCTTTTCAATCGTTTATTTGTATTTTAGTCTAAAGTCTCAAAGCTGCAGGTCGATTTCATCCTGTTTAAAATTCGTAAAATAAAATGTCCCGTCTTGAATATCCCATCGATTTTTTAAATCGAGCCACTTTTCCATATTTTTTTTTATTTCTTATGGGACAATACCTTTCCAAATTGCTAATATGGTCTTAAACGTTTCCCATCAGAAACGTATAAAATTTATTAGTAGTCTGTTTCAATCGATTTAAAAGAATGCGATGCCTCTAAAGAGCCGGAAAGCGTACCTAAACCCCGTATTGCAAATTGCATCATGGGATGACATGCTGGAAAAAGCAATTCAATATCCATGGTCTCTAAGCTTACATAAATGGTCAAAACGTTCAAACATGGCGTTTGAGAGAGCATTGCTCAAAATACTGTGGGGTATGGACGATAATAAAAATGAGAATATTCAATGTCTAACTCCACAGGGGAGACGACTCTTAAGTGATCGATTTTTTATCGAATCGAATACCAAATCCACTCAAGTCAGAAGGCAGATTTCGCGTCAGTGCGCCCAAAAAATGAACGACATTGTTTCAGTGGCAGCAACGGTGGAACCAAATCAAATAACCTTTAGGATTTAATTAATTATGAAGAATTAATTAACTATTAGCGATTGCATTATTAATACGAGTATTTAATTTTCTGCCTAAATAAAGCAATGAATAAAATTTCGCAGTTTTCTAGCTTGAAAAGAATTATTTGGCTAAAATAATAGATTCGCTAGGACGGCAACTAACAAAACGTCGACTACTCAATCTTAAATATCGAATTCAAACGAAGTCCATAGTAAACTCGAGTGTATAGTAGAGTGGGTGTAAATGATATACCTGAAATTTGACCTTCCAAGTAGAGTACTATGCGACTCAACTTCTGCATGGATTCCTAGGTCTGTAACCCGAGTTTTTATTAATTTAATCAAGATTTAATAAGAAAGAAACAATGTGTGCGCGGATTCTCCATTTTCTCCAGTTTTTTCCCTGGAACAAGAAAATTATCTCCGGATCACCTGGTTTTTTAAATACCCTGATTCGCCTTTGGGTGCAATGAAAATTCTGTGAAACTGTTATATGTTCAGAAGAGGCCCAGAATTTTTATCATGCAGGAAGAACTTGAGTTGAAATATTTTAATTCAAACCGAGCATAATTTTATGGTCAGTTGAATAGAAATTATACTATTTAAAAGTAATTAATAGGAATTTGATCCTTATTACCACTTGAATCGAAAAGGATATTTCTAGGAATTATCATAGTCTTTCAATTCTAAGATTGGTAGAGTGTAGCCTTCCATTCTTCCCTATCACAGTAGGTCTTCCTTCTTGCATCCCCCTTCACTTGTCCTACATATTTATCCCTTGGTCTCCCCGTGGGACTTCACCTTCTATTTTCTCTTCGATTACGTTCCTGAAAAATCCTTTGTCTCATGTTGTGACCAAGCCATTTGGTTCTTCTTTTCCGTATGGTACCCCAGGTGGAATTTTCCTCTTCTGTATACTTCTTCATTACTAACTTTATCTGTCCATTTGATCTTAAGCTATCGTCTTCAACACCAAGTTTCGAAGGCTTCTATTCTTCTCCGCTCTGTTTTTCCGATGGTCCATGTCTCTGNNAAGGCTTCTATTCTTCTCCGCTCTGTTTTTCCGATGGTCCATGTCTCTGATCCATGGAGGGCCACACTTCATACGAATGCTTTGATGTACTTCTTTCTTGTTTGTACCTTCATCTTCTTTGAGCATAGCACTTTTATTTTCATCACAAACGTCTTATTGGCATGAGTTATTCTTCGCTATTTCTTACTATGTTAGGAATAAAACAATTTGAATTAATAATTAATTACAAATTTAATTCAGTTGAGACAAAACATTGTGATATAAGACAATCGTATATCGTTGAGTAGGATAAGAATTTCATTGTCCGAAATTCCCACTGTCTTGAAAGCAGAGGCGGCAATCCCTGAGATTATTATTGGGATGACTAACGTTATAACCTTGTTTATAATGATCACTTTGGTTTCTCCATTTACATCAAACCTACAAATTCAGACTTCCAAAACCATTTTAGGACCATCGAGCGGCTTTCGCATCCGGAGCAAATTCGCCGAGATATGATTGTGAAATAACTCCTCTATTGCCTCGAACAATTCATATCCAACGCTGTAATGGACAACTTCAAAGCGTGATCAAACAAATTAATCTTGATGTAAAATTAAATGGCGTGACACAATCCGGGCACGCAGCGTTCGGCAGCGTTCCGGATTCGGTCCAGCCCGGATGTCCGAGTTTCCAGGAATTAGAACTGAGCCACGTCCGGCTCGAGCGAGGGACTGCCTGCGATGCGGGCTTCGGAATGCCTCCTCTGGATTGGACGATCGGACGGTACCGAATGCCATTTTATCGATTGATGCAGAAATGTTGCCAGTGTAGATCATTCATGAGCCATGAGCGGATATTTATTGAGGTCCCTCAGCAGATGTGGAATTAAAAGAGCGCAGTATTTCACCCACGCGTCCATTAGAAATGTGATGTATTCTCTGTTATGGATTAATTCTTAGTAGAGTTTTCTTTCGTTGTAAATGCTAGATTCACGAACTCGCATAACCTGAATCCGAGCGCCAATGATTAGAATACGTACAAAAACACAAATTCAATTATTAGTATTTTTGATACTTTTATCCAAAATATGGAGTTGAATGTTATTTTAGGACTGTATAATATGTTATTTTTAAGATAAAAACACAGCGTGCTTAATACAACGTAGTAATCACTCCCAAGGTCGGTTTGATAGGTCATAGGGAACAGATAGCCTAATACTTATCCACATACGGAGTGCAAAATTCGCGCATCCAACAGGGTAGCAAGGGGTTGTGCCGCCTGCTGTTTCCCAGGAAGATCAAGTACCCGAAACATCATACAGCTTGGAGGAAGCTGAGGGTGCCCAGAGGCGACACCCGGAATCGAACTCGAACCCTCTGGTAAGTAGCAATACGCTCAACCAACTGCAATGCCCAAATGTGCATAGTTAGTGAAATCACCCAAGTATACTAAATCCACACGAACGGAAATTTAATTTATTAATAACATTGAACTTTCAATATAGTGCACCTACCATTTCGTAACGTCCACAATTCTTCATTACTTTTTGATAATCGAGTTCAAAACCTCAGATTATCCACGGAGGATGAATATTAATTCAAGTCTATTTTTATTCATTTTTAAAATCAATCATGAGATATTTTGCATAATTTTCCCTTTACTGGGATTCATAATCTAATCTAATATCACTCTTAATATTCTTCGAACAATTTCCTGAAAGGTTTCTGTGATTCAGGCGCAAGAGATTCTCAGAGAAATAAAATTTGAGCAAAATAACATCCTTCGGAGGTGGTAATTTTTCCTACAGTTTTGTGCACATTAGAAACCGGGATTAGATTAACAGCGATTTATTTCAAACCTATACAGAGAATTAACTTTTCTACAGATGTGAGGTATGGATTAAGGGTTGGCAGGTATGTTGTGAGCGGAGGCAGTGGGCGGGGGCTTATTTCTGTATACTCAATGCCAGAATGGTGTGGAATACCAGCCAGAAATCTTAATTATTTCAATCTGAAGGCTGGTGGACTGCGACGCTCCACTCTTCCCCATCCGTAATGCTCACTCCCCCCAGGATACGCTCCCTGAGATACCTGCTCCTTCGTCCGACACATCCCTCTCTCTTCGGCCTATAACATGTCGACCCCCTTTATTCGTCCCTCGGTCTTCCTCCTCCCCTCCTAAATTCCCAATGCTCCCAACAAACCCATCATGCCTCTTTAGGTGAACTCAATCTATCTGCTGTTCTCTTATTCCTTATATCGCACTCCATGTCCTCTTTTCCTTCTCTACTCTTCTGTATACTTCTCCATTTCTCATTTAATCGGTCAACATTTTATCTTCATCATCTTCCGTCACCAGCAGACTTCGAAGGTTTCTGTTTTTCTCGAATCTGCCTTTCCAGCGTCCAATGTCTTCGATCCATAGACTTCCACTCTCCACACGAATACTTTCTAGTGTTTCTCCCTTAATTGACATCGTACCTTCTTCGAGCATAGCAGTTTTCGCTTCGTCGGGGACGCCTTCTAAGATTAGACCTATTGCGCGCTTGATGTCCAATGCTAAACCCAATTAATTTCCGGGAGATAAGCAAGGAAGATACCAAACAACGCCCAAAGAAATTTAAAGAGTTGCGCATTCCATAAGATCGTAAGAAGAACGGACCAAGTAAAATACCTAGGAGTTACCCTAACATCAGACCTAACATGAGGTAGACACGTTGGGAATCCGCACAAAGGGAAGTAATCTTGGAAATAAACAGAATGCAGAGGAAAGTACCCGTTTCTTGAACAATCGTTATGAACGAATAGAGAGCGTCGTATTGTTAATGGAAAGCCTTAACTATGAGCCACTTCAAGCACGAAGATTGCATGCACGTCTTAAACTGTTAGAGAGATAAAAATCAGCCGAGTTTAAAACTGAAACATTTTATCACCACATTACAAGACCACGACGGGAAGTTGAGAGAGATTTTCTACCGAACAGATAGTAGATATAAGGAATACTTTCCCCATCCACAATTCATGAGTGTAATAGTAGAAAATACGCACGGCAGACAGAGAATTGGGAAAGTTCGAGCATCCCGAATGTAAAAGGATTAAAATTTCAAAATACAATAAATGCCATTTCATTTCATTCACTGGTGACTTAACACCCCCGGCCACACGCTCTCGCTGTGCCTTGCAGGGTGAGATGCAGAAGTAGATTCCCACACGCTCTGGGGTGACCTACTTCCCAAACCTAAGGGAACAGATTTATCTCGCCAGGTTCGGGTTTCAGAAAGGACAAATTCTAGGAGAATGCCATTTCGAGATGCACAGGTACACGCCAAATATTTCCAAGTACACCTCGAACGAAAAGCACAAAACTAAAAAGAGAACAGTGCTTGACCACACAAAAAATACCCAAGTCGAGTCCCCAGGCCCCAAGTCAAATCCAGAGAAAATCTAATTTCCTCTCCCCACTCGAGAAATGCTCATTTCTGGTATATTCCGCAGGTATTATACACTACGATCGCAGTTCGCTGCTAATAATGAAGTCACAGTGCAACTGGAAGTAACGCCTCAGTAGTGATCCACTGTATTCCGGAACACGTCTTCCAGACGGGTCTCGAGTACTCGACCGACTCATCCCCAGGATTATCTACACTATCGTCATTTATTGGCGAGAAATAAAATGAAAACCTGACTGTGACCAGATAGGACGCATCGCTTCATGGATCCTATTACTATTGTAAGTAGCCTCGCTAATGGGATCATGTCCAAACAGAAAAACCCTGAGCAAAAAAAAAACATTTTGCTCCCCAAAAGGAAGAAACCAGCCCAGAGGCCATCTATCCACTAGCGATAGTTCTATACTTAGTTTACGTTACAAACTGTTCTAAATCGGCGACGAATGGCGAAATCAGTAATCAAAATTATAACAACAACCTCTGAAATTGTTTTTAGCCGACAATGATCCCTCGAGCTTCCTTGAAGATGTCAGGCGTCGCTTATGGAGCTCATTCATTGTCTAAAAGAAAATATCCACCACTACAGTAATCAACTCGAATTCTGTTCCGATAGGTGAGGATAGAGCCTACCTAATACTAAGCCCAACGGCGTGAGAAATTCACGCATCAGGGTATGGGGGCCAGTTCCTTTGCCTGTACCGCCTTTGATTTCCCAGGATGACCTGGTACCGAAAATTCACACAGCTTGAGAGAATCTCGGGAAGCCCAGAGGCGTTAACTGGAATAGAACCCGGGCCTTTCGGTCAGTAACCCAGTGTTCCATCCACTGAACAACCACGCCCCTCATCATTGTACAGTCCATTGCAATATTTCTTAATAGGCCCAAGTTACAACACATATTTTCATCGATTAGGGCATTGCCATTATACTTTGACAATGGCAAATTAAGAATCGAAACCTTGGTTGGTCAATAAATATTACAAAGGACTGCAACAAAGATATTTTCATTTCGAAGACCCCGATTATAGAGTATCGCAGACACTACCAAGGTAATGACAATGATTCGGTTTTGGTTAATTAGAGGACTTTTATGGGACATTCAGTGAAATAATTCACACATCCTAGTACTAATAAATATTTAAATTTAGAGCATATTATTGAAAATAAGGAACGATACCTTACAGTCTATCAGCCAAGGATTTGAACCCATTCATGAACACATAACCTGGAGAACAACAGTTGAAGAAGATAATAATAAACAACGTAGGTAATGAGTTTCAATAGAATTGTAGTTTAGTATTTTTGGATAAATATAATTTTCACAGCTTTCCTGGACCAGATACAGATTCTGACCACAATTTAGTTCTGATGAAATGTAATTTAAAATTCAAAAA
>LYUA01000226.1:289197-299914 GCA_002093875.1 Calopteryx splendens | reverse complement strand
CCCATCCTCCCATTCCCTTATCAAAGCGATGGTTCCTAGAAACAAAACCTCACGACATCCAAGTCCCTCCTGCCGTGGGAAGGTCCCCTCATTTCGGACGAGGAAAGACTGAGCCAGGGGTCCCGAACCCCCATGTCTCGCACCAGCGGACAAGACCCGGAAAGCACAGAAGAAGTGAGAGGACACATGAGAGAGAGGGAGGAAGGGAGAAAGAGAGAGGGTGGGAAATGGAGGGGAGAGATAGAAAGGGAGGGTGGTGGGAAGGAGGGCCGTCCTTGACTATCAAACGAAAACGTAGGCATCGTTGGGATCACTTATTTTTCCGCATGGAAACGAATTCTATTTTATTTTTCCACTGAATGTTTTTCCCTATAATCGCGGTATCCCGAACACGGACGAATGACGCTTGTAAGTTGAAACCGCGGCCGTCTGTGTATAAATACCAATAGGAATCGATTTCAAGGATATGACTTATTTCAATTGAATATTATCCTTCCTTTGTGGGGCCTTCAACGTTCAAAGATTCCATTGATGGTATTTCAAAGATACTTCGGGTAATGCCGCAACATTGACTTCACGGAGTCACCCGCCGTCGTGCACGCAATCGCGAGATGTTTCACGGCGGAAAAATCGTTCACTTTGGCCGGGACTCAAAACCGGATCCCTCGATTTCCGAGTTCTTTCAGCTACTTAGGCGTCCTGTTACACTGTGAAATGTATTTTTTTCCATCTAAACGCTTCCGGGTGTGCATGTACCCGAAATGGTGCGCGCTGAAGATTGCGACGGCCCCAGGGCCCGCGCAGGAAATGAAAACGACATCCCGTGGCGTCCTTCCCTCGGGATAAAGAGCTAACGACGTCTCCGAAGAGTCTGATCGTCGAAGTGTGCCCCACAGCGGCCCCTCGCGAAATTCACCGCCACGGGCCGAAGCGTCCCCATGGGTAGGTATCTACGCACGGAATAGGCATTCCGGCGCATTGGGAGGGAGGGAAGACGCGGGATTAGGCACCCGAACACCCCCGATGTCTTAAAAAGGCACGTTTTAGACGCGGGACTTCCCTGGCGCCCGCCCGGGATCGATCGCGCCAAACGCCGAGCGATATTCTCTCCTCTCCCGCTGCTGACGGCACTCTTTTCAAAATGGACTTTCCAAGCACCGCGATGTCGCTGTGCCGACCCCACTAGCTCCTATACCATTCAAAAAAATACTCCAAAAGGCATTATTAATTCGACCTCTAGTAACTCGAGAGCCATTTTCGAAAGGGTAACAACCTAACTAGCAAAAAGAAAGGTAAACCCCCCAAAATCATTTAATTTTACTCAGCTCTTTCATGGCGACTAATTAACGATGACTTGTCGTATTTAAAATAAATATAAAAATTTAACTTGGGAAAAGTCTATGAGCCAATTTTTATCATCCTTTCCCTGAGTGAAGTGAGAGTGCGAAATACGTGATCTGAGAACAAAAATGAAATTGAGAATGACTGACGAGAAAGAATGAAAGACAAATAAGAATCCGAAACGAATAGAATGACGGAGTTCATGAAGTTCAGAAGCTCATCGGCGAAGCGGTACTCTCTCCAACGTCACGTCAACCGCTCTACTGTCGCAAGTGATTGGCTTCCTTTCTCAAGCCCTGTTTCCCCACCTCCTCACCAACCCCTCCTCATTTTTACGGGAATTTCTGCATCTGCGCACTGGAATTTCGAAGTAAACGTCGATATGAGTTGCTTTTTACATCACTTAAGTAAATAAATAGCGACAAATTTGTATAAACAGATTTAAGACGATGCATTTCACTGAAGAGTCCGTCTCCTTTTTCGAATTATCAATTAATTTCCGAGGAAGGCCGCATTGTGGTCAGTTCTCCGTACGCCTGTAGAGATGGCGTTGCAGAACTGAGGGGGTCGAGTGTCACGTGATCCAGGTTGCAGTATGGCAGCTGTGGTCGCTGGAGTAGTTCCAATATAACAACGGTAAAGGAATACATCTCTCACCATTGTAGTGACAAGATGTGCTCAGGTGCACATCCAGATGTGCCCAAGAAGCTTTCCAGCATCACGAGATCAACAATGTATACCTAGTTCGTCTTAAGATTTTATAAACTTCAAATATATGCGGGAGCAAGATTTTCCTTTTCAGCGACGGAAGACGTGTTGTTTGGTTTTGACGGTTTCGACTAAGGTGTTGTGCTTGGTGTGAAGTGTTAGTGGCGAAATGTCTCTTTAGTGTTAAGTGAACATCATAACCACCTTTGGATAACACAATACGTCAGGTAAGGGAAATTGGATATGAACACGGAAGTGTTATGCATCGTTTTGGTGGAAATGGGAAACGTATGCCTGTTTCGCCGAGAATTTCCGTAAACACGGAGTTGGTGCAGTTGGATAGAAGAGTTTGCCCTGTTCATGGCCCGAAATATTACATCAGTTGATTGCACGGAGGACGTGTTTCGCCCATCCTGCGTCAATAATTGAGCTGAAATGCAGTGTGTGTGATGACAGATTTGACGATGTTGTTACTTGAAAGTACTATTCAAAGTCTTCGTCAGTAAAAGTTCTGTCGGGATAATTTTGTTGCCGCAAAAACCCAACGAAGTGGCTCTGTGGGTGTTGTTTTCAATATTCAATGATCATTGTGTGCCATAATATTTTTTATGAGAGCATAATTTTTTTCGAATTTCCCCAAGTAATTTGAGTTTTGATATTATTTGCGATTCCGATTTCAGAAACATGGCTATTCAACATGCCTTGTCCACGGTTGTATTCCTCACGTGTGTTGTTTGCTATTACAATAGCTGTTATTGTGGATTTGCTTTCGACGATATCAGTGCTATCAAGGATAACAGAGATCTCCGGCCTCATACGCCCTTAAGAAATTTATTTCTGAATGACTTTTGGGGCACACCTATGCAAAAGGTAAGGGTTTTCACTCCATAAATTGCATAAAATTTCTCAATCCCAGCTCGAATATCTCCATTTACGCTACACGACATATTTTTACTTCCCAGGAGCAAAGTCACAAATCGTACAGGCCCCTTTGCGTTCTGACTTTTCGATGGAATTACTACCTTCATCAGCTGGAGCCGATGGGCTACCATCTCGTGAACATGCTGTTGCATGGTGTTGTTTGCCTAATGTATTTCAGGTGAGCAGAAACTTAAAAATTTGAAACTAAAAATGTCATCTGATTGCCTTTAAACTCGTGTTTTAAAGCCTACGTACCAATTCGTCTCCCGAAATGCTTCTAATACTTATTCTTCTTAACCTGATCCCTTTTCCCGATTTCTTTCAGGATGTGTTCCATGTTTCTACCCGAAATTTCGAGTTTCGTAGCTGCAATGCTCTTTGCCGTCCACCCGATCCACACAGAGGCCGTAAGTATTTCACAATTGAAGCTCAGATCATGCATATGAAAATCCGGCTCAAACATGTATATCGAGGCTCTTTAGTTGGGGAGCGGGAGATCTTTAAATTTCGATTCCACGCCTTGTTGGGTGTTTTGATCTCGGAGATCAAATTTCAGATTGCAGTGATCTCGCGCCGTGTGAGCCGAGTTTGAGAAAAAATAAAAAAAATGCTAGCTTTATATCCCGTCCCGTCATGATTTCCATTGAATGGGATCATTACTTCAGTCTGCCTTTTTTCAATCGTCAATTCCCCGTGATGTTTCCCTTAATTTTGCTAGCCCTCTCGAGCGGGCAATTTAATATAAGGATTTCCAAATACACATCAGAATGCTTTACTCCACCTATGATGGTCATTGGCGGTGGTGGTAGCAATGTAGTAATCGGGGCACAATAACATTGATTGCCCGTCACAGCAACTGAATTATGCATGGAAGAGGAGTGCTACGACTCCCCGCATGGAAGCTAACTTCAGTTTTATAAACAAGTTACACTGCTATTGATTCCGTCTCCTTATGAGTTATGACGTCTCCTACAACGCATCAATTATCGCTATTTCATTTCAACGTATTTCTTTTCGTTGCGCGACGCTTGATAAATTATCACCTCAATGGGTTATTGTAGGGGAGGTTGGGATACGCTTCGGTAGGACGGAGCGCTCTCCTTTCCATTCCCGTCTTCTCCCTTAGCCACGGCCGGGATGTTCTGCGCGATCGAGAAATAGGAGTGATTACGATTCGGTGATCAATGTGAATAAATCTCATAAAGCTGGTCGCCTTAAACGGAATATCAAGCAGCGTTCAAATTTCTAACTTGCGCGCTTAGGGTTTCGAGTCCGCCGGTAATGTATGGGAAGTCCTTGAGTCAATTACTTATTTTCTCGAAAAGTCTCCCTACGTATTTTTAATCCTCCCTCCTTCCGAAAAAAATACTACACACAATTAGCAGACGCGATTGAAATTCATGGGTAATGAACGGAGCTGCGTTACAGCCTAACCCTTTCGGCTTCTAGCTTGATCACATTTGCCATAACACCGAGTGCCCCTATTGAGGGAAGCAAGGGTGCAGTCTCCTAGTGTATTTTCATCGGTGAATATTCGCGCGTGAACGCTTAAACTACTTCCTTCTTTTCTATCCGTCTCTGTGCTAATACATGTCATTATTTCAGGTTACTGGGGTAGTTGGAAGAGCTGAGACGTTATCTTCGGTGTTCTTCTTGGCAGCGCTAATATTTTATACGAAGGCAGCCAAGAAAAGGAAAGAAACAAGTACGTTTACCTCGAAATTTTTGGTGGATTTGAATAGATATGTTTCACAGTCGTTGGCTGTAGAAAACATCGATCCCATTTTTATTTCCGTAGGCTGGAGGTATTTGGCGTTTTCCATGATATCGGTGGCAACCGCTATGTTTTGCAAAGAGCAAGGAATTACAATAACAGGAATCTGTGTCGTGTACGAGTTGTTTGTGGCCCAAAAGGTAAGCTGTGTTTGTTTCGAAGCTCTCGTTACAATCTGGAGTTTTATTTTTTAATGTTTATGCATGTAATTGACCAGCGAATGTTTCGGGTTGCAAACATTTCTTATAATAAAAATCAAGTGAAAGCGCAAGCTCCTAAATGAGCACCTGACTTTTGAAGGCAGTTGGGGGAATTCACCGTGGCTTTCCTTCGTCGTGGTGCTTTTAAACGCTTATTTCATGTTGTGCTAAACCTAACCTGTAATATACATCAAATGAACGTTTTCTTAAATATGGATCCCAAACTTTGAATTCGCCTTCTTATGAGACACTATTTAGATTCAGGACTGTTGAATTAGAAAGTGTGTGAAAAAATTGATAATTCATTCATTGTACTCTTAGTAGGCTGGTAAACATTATTATAATAAAAATCATATTAAAATGTCTTGCCTTAAAAGTACATAAAGAGAGCTCAACTCGTTAGATCACTAATAACAGATTTTTTATATGTTTCACAAGTGACTGTTTAAAGTATCTACCTATTACGTACAGTGCATCTGTTTTTGTAGACACAATTCATTTATGCATTATTCATGAAGGGGCTATTAGTTCTCATGGGTAGGGTAATATTTTAGTAGTGCAACTATTATTGTCATAGTTTAAGTATCATTAAAGCTGATAGTACCATACTCATTGTCTTCAGTTTATTTTTACTAGTTGTGGTAAGCATAGCCTGATAAAAAGAGTGGTACATCACTCAGGAAGCAGGACCTTTGAACTATTGCAAAAAAAATTCCTTTTTTTTTATATGTTCACTGGCATTACAGACAGAAATCTAAAATCTTTAAGGCTCGTGGTTAAAGTTTGGTTTTATGAATAATTAAAGTGAACCACTGCAGTGCATCAGGTTATTGTGATACATCTATCAAATCATTTACCCTCACCTAAATGTTTATTTTAATTATTAAAGAGCGTGGGTGAAGAAATGTTTTTATGTCTGCAGACTAGACAGTCATTAACTTGAATCTTGCTAAGTTTATTTCTCATCATGTTAATTGAATACTCTCTCTTTTTGAGACCTGTTTGGAGAAGTTTAACTTAAGCATGCATGACCTCAGCTGATGGTCACCTCCCCTAACAACTACTACATAGGTTTTTTGTCATATCTTTTATTTTACTTTTAAACCTAATACTATTTACAAGACTTGAAATTGTCTCCATTCTTTGATTCCAATTTCTACTAGCAGTATCATGAACATAAAATTAAGTAGTATATATGTATACTTCATTGGACAATGCTATATAAATTTTGGATTTAAGAGCCCAGATTCCATCATCATTATTTATGTCCATAACAGAATGCTTTACCTGATACATACCCCTTATGAGATCATTAGTAAGATGGTGAGATGCAACATATTTAAACTCAAATATATTATGTCAATATTTCTTAAATATTTTTTGTGACATCTGCATTATTTATGAATGGTAATTCTTGTTGGAGTGCAAAGTACATTTCAATACACACTTCAATTTGTTATAAAATTCCAACCAAAAGCAAATTCTTTGAACGTTTTAGCAATGAAGTACTTGACTGTCAGTGTGCAATAAATCAAACTTGACCCTATAATGTTTTTAAAAAATGCTTGGAAAATGTTATACACATAAGCGCCACTTTAAAAATCATACTTTGAACCCTCCTCATTCATATGTTTGATATCCTGAAGTTAACCATGGAAGGGTAGGTTTAATCTATCATGCCATTTTTAGAAATATTAGAAAAATGTAAATTGCTTATCCCACTACATGGTTTATAATGCATATATTTGAACTTTATGGGTGTATAAAGCAGATGAGTTTCTAAGTCTGATTTCATCCTCTCTTTCTATTTGCTCGGTCATGTCAATATGCATGGACAGTAGCCTGTGTTTTATCTTAAATCAGCAACATTAAATGGCTGGGACAATTACTTAAGTGTGTTCTACTTTGATACTCCTTGACCGAAGGTTTTCTCCTCTCACAAACACTTTTTGTGACACTAAATTACCTCTATGGGACCACAAATGTAGAGCCTTTTTAAATCTCAAAATTGAAGTAAAAAAATTACAGGAAGGTTCAAGGGCAATTTTTATTAAGGATTCTTGCCTATTCTCTTCAATAGTCTAATGTAAAACTGTATAACAGTCCAAGAGAAAGATATTTTTCTTTAGTAAGACATACCCCTGATTCCAGTATAGTACAACAAATGCCATATAATGTATCAAAAATATAAATTTGGATCAAAACACTAAGCATTGAATGAATCTATTTCATAGAATAAGCAGTTTTATAAAATAAATGAAGCAATCACGAGATGCAGTGGAGGAAGTAGTTAGCAGCACTTTTCGTCAATGTCTGTTCCCATTCATGTAAACTATAAAACTGCACCCTCGGTTTATGCATCAGTGGTAGTACTAATTTCATTAGTAACACAATGGAAGAGTGAACAGCTAATTATAGCTAACAGTTCCCACTCTGCTGATCTTTTTCTCTTTATTTCTCAGTACACATCTAACCTACCCCTATTGATTTCCCTACCTCTTGTGACATAACAAGTGATGAAGCATACTTTTTTCAATAATATTTTTAATAGATTGTGCAAATTATCCATTGCTATATTGACTTTAACTTATACATTCATATTGAAAGTAATCAATTCAAATTTTTCTATCAACTTCTTGAGACTGATGTGCATTTTATATATGATCCTTCATCATAGCTTCGTCTTGGTGATGTGCAGCACTTCATTCGATCTGCAATTGGTGGAAAGGTATGGGCACCAAATTGGTGGACACCAGATGTGGCCAAGAGACTTGGGGTTCTGGGGGCAACGACGCTGGCACTGCTCCTCCTGCGGGTGCACATCATGGGTGCGAGGCTGCCCGTCTTCACGCGGTGAGTATAGGCACTCAAAATGTTCCTTCACTCCTTAAAAATTGCCTTACTTGCTCAGAAATGTGATGATGTTTAAGTTTGCTTACATGGGAATGTTCAGCTGTCTATTTCCCACTAGGAATTCCATGTTTCCACTGTGAACCTTGACTCTGGCACATTGTGCAGCCTTTTAGACTCTTGTGGTATCAGGGTCATAAACTTTTTGATATCTACGTTAACTATGAAGTGTCAAACCATTTGATGTGCGAGTAATCTTTTTAAAAATATGTGAGGCACATTCATTTATGGAGACAAGACAGACACCTAGAGACCTAATTATACCAGTTGGCTGTATCTTAACAGAAAAATAAAAATTTTACTTTTTAAGGTAGATATGTTCATTAAAAACATTATTTCCAAAGATGTGGGATCAAAATTTGAAACCTTCTTCCTGTAAATATGGTGGTAACTGAATAAATTTAGTTAAATCCTATGTAGTATTTTCCAAATGAAGAACACATTGGGAAGCCAACTCAATTATTATTATCAAGACAAAATTATGGACAAATGCGAAAATGAGTCCTAGCAAATACTTGGTCTGACCCACAAGGGCAGGTATGTTGCCCAGCAGCAGGGTAAGCAAGGCCTCTGTGGTTGTCATCGCACAAAATTTGTACTCAGCCAAATCGACAGAAGCAGAAAAGAAGAATCAGAAGAGGAATGCAACTGTCAAAATAGGGGCTTGGAATGTAAGGATGGTAATGAGGACAGGAAAGTTAGAACTCATCAAGCAGGAGATGGAGCAAGGAAATATTGATATGCTAGGCTTGTGCGAAATGAGATTGAAGGAAAGCAGGGATTATTGGGTTAATATATATAGAGTAATATTCAGTGGAGGGCAAGAGAGCTAGTGTGAGGTAGCAGTAGTATTAAACCAAAAGTGGAAAGAAGAGTAGTAAATGATGAGCAAGTGTATGATAGAATACTATTGGTAGAGGTTAAAGAAGAACCAATGAACGTGGTTCTAATTAAGGTTTCCAT
The DNA here is from genome assembly GCA_002093875.1 of Calopteryx splendens. NCBI lineage: Eukaryota > Metazoa > Arthropoda > Insecta > Odonata > Calopterygidae > Calopteryx > Calopteryx splendens. The sequence continues at coordinate 291,097 of LYUA01000226.1, read as the reverse complement.
GACAACAATTAACCAAAGCGGAAAGAGGTAGAAGGTGAATACAACCAACTAGAGGGAATGATTGGAGGAATTCCTGGAGGAAAATACTTAATAGTGATGGGGCACTAGAATGCAGTGTTGGGTGAATGAAAAGATGGGAGTGATTTAGGGGAGTATGGCTTAGGAATAAGAAATAACCACGGAGAAAAAGCAATTGAATTTTGCGGGAGGAATGGCTTAGTTAAAACTAATACCTGGCTTAAGCACTGCAACAGATGTAGGTACACATGGAAAATGCCATGAGTTTCAGAGAAATGTCAATTAAATTATGTTATGGCTAGGCACAAATTTAAGATGTGTCATCAATTCACAGTTTTCCTGGAGTGAATGAAGATTCAACCCATGATTACCCTCTGCAATACACCCTTGCAGCTGCTTAAAGGATGAAGAAAGGCTTAAGAAACCAAAGTTAAAAATTAAAAAAGGAGGCCATAAACTTGAGCTACTAGAGCATTGTAGCCACTTAAGCAGTGTTTTGGAGAAAGGTGGTCAATGTGGTAATATTAGAAGAAGACTCGCATTAAGTTAGGACTATTACTAGGAAAAGAGAATTGATGACAAGGACCTTAGGCAAGGATGAAAAGAAAAGACTGGTGAAGACATTGAAATAGAGTGTGGTTTTATATGGCTCGGAAATCTTGGGTGTTGAAGCAAGACGAAAACCGTAGGTTGGAGGTTTTTATGATGTGAGTATGGATAAGGTTGATATAAGTGAAATGGACAGTATGGTAAACAATCGTAGAGGTTTTGTGCATGGCTGAGATAAGGTTATTGGTAGGAATCCAAAGAAGGCAGGAAAAGTGGATGCCGGAGCGAGAAGCGAATTAAGAAGCGAGGTAGAGAGAGGGAAAGAACATTTGGTTAATAATATGTGGAAATAAAGAAATGGTTATTGTAGGGTTTTGGTGGTGTGTCCCTAACCGGTAGATTACCATTGATAAAAATAATAATAATTTTTCAACATGGTCACATCATTGATTAGAATATAAGGATAACTTGTAGAAAAATACTAATGCAACCCTAAAATTTACATTTTAACCTCCATTCCAATAGTCTCATTTCTTTCTCAGTTTAGGTTACAGTAAACACCTAATTATCCATGCATGAATTAACTGGGCTACAGATTGTCTGTGCACCACCTGAGTTTTGTGTATTGATGGTAATGTTAGAGTGGAAGGCAATAAGATGGGTGTACTACCTGTAGCCTTGAAGAACCTTTTGCATGGCATTGTTTTTATATTCTTTACATATTTTGTGCCTAATGTCGGATATATTTACACATCATGAGCTAGCCTCTACTTAATGCCAAATATCGTGTATATCTATCAGGGATTTTGTTATGACAGAAAATAATGGTTGTGCATGCACAACAGTGTATAAGGGAAAAAGGAGCATGAAAGTGAAGCTGCTAGGTATAAAATTCTACCCATTGGGTCCCCTCTCAGCGGGGCACCAGTCCCTTCCCTCGGAAACTGAACCGAGGTAAGTTCGAAATTCATCACATTAGTTGCCCCTCTCATAATTCATAAAAAATATAAAATCAAATGGGATTATACTTTTTCTAAGTTTCCCTTCAAAGCACTTGGGATCGCATTATATTTATTTGGGCCAATATGGTACTTTTACTAATATGAAAATGAGCAAATGAAAAGTTCAAATTCTCACCATACCTATAAAAATGTGAGGCAAAATCTTCCTATCTTCACCACAACAAGACTAGTCCACTTTATTACATTGAGCAGATTTCTTAATACTGAGGTAGCAAATCTAAGTTCACCAACCAAAAGCACTTCAACTTTGAAGCTTCATGCCTTAACACTTTCAGCGCTGATGACTGCTTAAGCAGTCATGCCGCCCCCAT
>LYUA01000226.1:215962-230732 GCA_002093875.1 Calopteryx splendens | reverse complement strand
AATTCACACATCAGGGTGGGGTGGCCAGTTCCTTTCCCTGTACCGCCTGTCCCAGGATGACCTGGTACCCGGAAAATGGTACACAGATTGGGTGAAGTCGAGGGTACCAAGAGGCATCATTGAGAATCGAAACCCGGCTTTCCAGTCAGCAGTCTAGCGCTCTAACCACTGGACTACCATGTCCCTTTTGGCATAATAAATACTTTTATTATCTTCCATGATTCTTATCCAAAATTTCATAATGAGCGGTATTAACCAGCCTTAACTATTAGGTAGGAGGATGCTGTTGTCAGTGATCAGCAGATGAAGTGGTGCGTCCATAGCTTGGCTCTTTTTTAGTATCACATTTCATGAAAATATTTTGAATGTTTCTTTCAACCCTAGCATCCAAAGTTAAGAGTGGTCCAAAATAAATATATTGTCAATGAGAGGAAATTGTCTCCATTTCTTCATTATAGAGATAGAGACCGAAGAAGTTAAAAATGCACGTAAAAACAGGTATGAATTAGGCACTCATTTCCCATGTTCACAGGCAATGCAGCAACATCAGACCTTACAAATGCTATCTCATACCCTGAATTTATTACAATAGAACCAGTCAGATATTGTCCAGTAATTTTATTATTTAAATGTGAAACTAGGAGTTCCGACGTTAACGTCAAATGTAGAACCCAAAACTTATCATTGCCAATGTGGCAAATTTCTGTTTTGAATTTCTAATTTCCATATCTCTGTAATGAAACAACAGAGACAACTCCTGATCATAGTTTAGTTCACTCTTTTTGGACCACTCTACCACCTCCAGGAGGTAGTCGGTTGTATTTCCAAACACTTTGTGTATTCCTATAATTAAATTTAAAGTCACATTCACGATCACTCTGATTGGCCAGGTGCTATATCCTCTCATTGATTTGTCACTGTTAATGAAGCATGTTTGCAATATGCTTAACTAAGATTGTATCCTTTGTCATTCTTAACTTATTTAGCAGCTTGTTCATAATGTATGTAATTTAAATCCTCCATGTTTTTCCTTCCCCACTATGTGTTTTTTTCTATAAATAATGTTATTCATTTACAAAATTTTAAGGTTTAAATGAGGTTAAAGGACAATCAAATCTATCCCATATGTGACTATATGTTCTAGTTCTTATCCCTATTTTGGCACCTGTTAAGCAGTTTTTAATCAAGCACTAAATTTTTTTTCTATTTTCTTATAGGACAAAGGAGGCCCAGGAGGTTTATGAAAGGGCTCTTTTCTATGACAGTAATAACCCTGACATATACTACAATGTAAGTGAAAAAATGGTATATTATCATTTCAAATTTATGAGGTATCATTCCATGTGTTTTTTCAAATAATTTTTTGGCATTCTTTCACAAGTGGAGATTAACCCTTTACTATCGTTGACCTCTATAGTTTGTTTTCCTTTTACTGACAACCGTGGTGATAAAATTTTCCCACTGGAGATCAAATTTTTGTTTAATCTTCATGTTCTGTTATAATTGGTGGTCTTATATGCATGAAGTATACATTCTATTATTTCTTTTGCTTGGAGGCCTTACTTGTTATATTTGTTCTAGATAAGCTCCACTGCTTCCTTAGCATGATATATTTTTAAATGAGATTAATAACCTTAATATAAAATGTCAATATAGACTCGGTTTCTTAACCCAATTGCTGCCGTGCCATATTAGATAAATATCTCTTTTTACTGCAATTCAGAAAAAATATCAAACCTTGAATCTCAAATAGAAATTTCAATTCAACACTTTAGGAGTTAGGATATCACTTGTTAAACTTTGCAAAATTTTTCTTATTCCGATGGCCACTGTATTGAAGCAAGAGCCATTTGGAAAATTATCATTTGTGCCTTAGGCATCAATCCTTTATCTATTGATTGGATCAGTTAACAACAAGTTACCTAATGCAGTAGCACTAAAACCATGAAAAGTATAGGGCATGCTTCACATTGTGTGTCAAAAAAAGAGCTCACTATCAGCATCCCATTCCCAGTCCCCAAGCAGGTGACATGATGGGAAGAATGGGATGAGGTATGGTGGATTGGTTTTCCTCCAAAAACAGCAGTTTTAAACAAATATTATATGATATGTGAGCATTTTTCCATGCATGAGCTTAGCTGGTGGGTTGAAGGCGAAATGGGGCCTTCTTTGCCCTACCTCCCAAAACAGCATCAAAGTTCTCTCTACTTTGGAAATGTTGGTGCATAGTTCAAATTTGTAACTTTAATAGTTTCTTTCTTGTTTTGCTGGGAAATAAGGTGAATGACTTTGTGGTTCTATTGACAACAGTTTTTTTAGTTTTGGAATTGCTGCTAGAATTAAGTACAAAGAAATGTATGGTTATGGACTCCTTGAAAAGGAAAACAGGCGAACTAACCTAAACTTGTGCACTCTGAGATATGCTGTTGACTGTGTAAAGTACTTTTCAGGATGGGAATCACTAGAGTCGAGGACTCAATTCTGGATTTATCTTATTGAATAGATATCAATCATGTGATTTTAGATGCGATATATAGAGACACCCACACATCGGATAATAATGGACAATCACAGTAATCAACCCAAAGGTTGGTTTGGTTTGTGAGGGTAGAGCTCACCGAGTACTAAGCCCAACGGCATGTGAAATTCACACTTCAGGGTAAGGGGGCCAGTTCCTTTCCCTATACCACCTGTGATTTCCAGCCAAAGCCGAACTGATAGATTCAAGGATTCACTTTTCCCTTGCACAATCCATGACCACAGCGCAAGGAGTGGAAAATGCTAATGAGTGCATCCATGCCCCTCCCTCCTTTACAGACCACCTTTCTCTTTCCCTTTTATTAATGGCTGGTGCCCTGACACCCCCTGCCACACACCCTTGCGGTGGCTTGCCGGGTATTATGTAGATGTATTGTAACACATGACTTCAAATGTATCATTGATTAGCTTGTTTTTAATTTGTTATACCAAAATGTGGTATGCAGTTAAATGAATAATGGAGGTGATTTTGAATTTTCATTATAAAGAATTGCAAATGTGAGAAGTTTCGTAAAGTAAGATGTGCTGATATATAATTTTGTGCGCTGGTCTTAATGAAAAGTGCTTTTGTACATAAGAAAACTTCATTTGATGAATTTTCCATTTTTCTCAGAATTTCACAGAATTTAATAGAAATTAGAAATTAACAAATGTGTTTCACATATGTGATCTCTGTTTTTCAAATCTCTGTTGGTTGTTGATTCAACTTTGAAATGGTTGACTAATGTCATAATGCAGTTGACAGTGATGTTTTCTACCATTATTTTTAGGGTAAGGAGATAAGTGCTTTCTAATGTAAATAAATGTTGCATTTATCACTTGACTATAACTCATGAGATGTGGTGCAGAAAGTTAAATACAATTTCATTTACTGTGTTTGAAGAATTCTTAAATTAATCTCACAGATTTGCATTTGATTTTAAGGTACCACTTTGAATTATACAGAAACTTATTCCTTTTCATTTCTTTACTCAACTCAATCACAATATATTTATCTATATAGCTTGGAGTGGTGTTCCTGGAGCAGGGAAAGGCATCACAGGCACTCGCCTACTTAGACAAGGCCCTTGAGTTTGACCCTGAGCACGAACAGGCACTGTTCAACTCGGCCATCCTGCTGCAGGAACTCGGGAGGGTGGAGCTGCGCAAGGTAGCACGGGAGCGGCTACTGAAGCTCCTGCAGAAGGACGGCCAAAACGAGCGGGTGCACTTCAACCTCGGGATGCTCGCAATGGACGACCGAGATGTCGAGGGTGCTGAGCATTGGTTCCGACGTGCAGTGGAGCTCAAGGAAGACTTCCGCAGTGCCCTTTTCAACCTTGCCCTGCTGCTGGCAGACGACCACCGCCCCCTGCAGGCCGCACCCTTCCTCAACACCCTCGTCAAGTTCCACCCAGATCATGTGAAGGGCCTCATTTTACTTGGCGAGATTTACATCAACAACATAAAGGATCTTGATGCAGCCGAAAGCGTAAGTGTTGAACATGCATAGACAGTAGGCCCTAAATCAGTTTGTGTCAGCTAACCATTGAACTTTGAGAAAACCTGAAAAACTCACGGCTCACCATGTTTGCTCCCTGTTTAGAACTTTATGAATGTTGTGGGCAGTAGAAAAAATAGGCTTTCAACATATTTTAGGACCTGTCCCTCATATTGAGCTGCATAATAAATTCACCAAAAGGCTTTTTGGTGATGGAGAAGGATTGCAATGACAGTGATATTTTACTTTCATTTTATGCCCAAACAGGTTTTTTAATGTTCTATTCACTCATGACACCTATACACATAATACTAATTAGGTAATTTAACTATCCAGAGGAAATGTCTAGTTTTATTCCTTGGTCTCTTAGTTTCCTAGAAATGATTTTCCTGTAATTTTGAGTAGTTAGGATTTTTCAATGGAAAATTTCCAGAAAACTTCCCAGTTATTAAATTGCTTTGTTTCAGGCGTGATGTGGTGGAATTGGTACATAATAATGATATGGTACTTTTCCATATATATTTTATTATCAATAAAAAAAAACCCACTTCATTCCCCCCAGTGATATAAGGTTATATAAGTCGACTCTTGTTCTCAGTTTGTACCTGAAGATAATGTTGTACATTGAAACCTGGTCATATTGATAATAAAATATAAGTGGAAATGTGCCATATCATAGTCATTATAATTCCCAGGTATTATCCTGGAGTGGGAAAAATATGGGAAAATATTTATTTTTTCACGTTCATAAAAAATGGCTTTGTTTACTGGCTTGTTAGCACAATACTTTGAATACTATTTAATAGTCTTAACATTATTTCATTATTACTGAGCTCATAAAGGGATACCATATCTGCCCAAATATAAGCCTATAATTTTTGTCATAATTTGCATTGAAAAATTCTCCATCAGCTTATATTTGAATCTCAGAAAAAATACTTTTGTTTCTGAGGGCTATCCAATGTATCATGAAGATTAAGAATTTTTATTATTTTTCATTGCAATTAAAAGAAGTTCCTGTTAATTTTAATTAGATGCCAATTATTTAAATGACTCTACCCAATTCACAGGATGCATTAAAATTACATGCATTAACTAAACTAGTAATACAGTGATGGATTTTGATGGTCAACTGTCTAAATTCCAAAAACATAAAGAGACATCTGAGATGATTTGAGCAATAGCATGATGAAAAATTCATCTGATAAGAAACAGAAAACACTACATGAAATATCTATAGTTAATTACATGATGGGTGATTGAAAACTTTTTTTTAAGAAACAGAGTACTATAATTGTTTGAACTTTATGTGGCCTAGAGAACCCATTCCTAGCGCATGATATCATACAGATGTGAATTCGCAGTTACATGGAAAGAGAGAACAACTTGAAGAGTAGTCATATTTTTCTCATACAAGAGTGTTCACTTCTGTGACTTACTTTTGAAGGTGGAATAACATTGATGGATTATAGTCAAGTGGCGATGGGAAATTGTGTAGCATCTGCCATTCCCCAAAGAAGAGTCCTTCTGCCTTTCACGTTCTCCCAAAATAAGCCTCTCTGAGAACTGCACCAGACTGACTGAAGTGTTGTGCCCTGTTGAGCAGTCCATCAGAATATTAACAATAATGGGTCAGCTGACTACATTTGAAGGTTGGAGTGGTTACATAGGGCTATTGGAAGTTAAATTCAAGTTTAAAAATAAGGTGCCTATATTCTTATTATTTTTACACTTTGAATTAGGGTGTAAAATATGGTCTATAACTTAAAATTTACAACAAAAAACTAAAGAAATAAAAATTAAGAAAAGGTCATTATTGGTTTAAAATATTTTACGTGGTCTTGACTTGCTTTTTATGTATATAAAGATAATAGAATATCATTCAAAGAGTTTATTATAAGTCTTGGAATTTAGCGATGGGTTAAGCCCAGTCCAATGCCCTAGGAACTAGGTAAAAGCAGAAACTATGTGAGATCAGTAGAACAAAGTTGTAGCTAATCCTACCCTTCAAAGCAGAGTTGTATATGAGTCTGGGTAGAGAAAATTTCAAACCTGGGAAACCTTGTACACATTCAAGGAGCAATACGAAAGGGGCAAGATATCTAATATAATTTTCTAATGCTGTCTTCCACGATAGTGGAATTTAATGAATTGGTGCACTCAAATCTAGATAGTCCTTTCTAGATAGAATCTTTTCAATTGTTCTTCAGTTGGACTAAATTTTGACTGAAATCATATATAATTAAGCTCCTTACACCCTATCGCTTATGGAAATCAATCCCCTCCAACTTCCTCAGACTCTCTCTCAATCTCTACACCACCTCATTTCTCTCTGCCTATCCACAGTGCTACAAGCGCATCCTCCAGCAAGACCCCCACAATGTGCAGGGCCTCCACAATCTCTGCGTCGTGTATGTGGAGCGGGGGAACCTCCAGCGAGCAGAGTCCTGCCTCCAGCAGGCACACCGCCTCGCCCCTGGAGAAGACTACGTTCTGAGGCACCTCAAGATTGTCCAGGCACGCATCGCCAAGGTGAAGCAGCCCAACAGGGGCGATGGCGCCGTCGCAGAGGAAGATTACCCGCCCACACACACCTTCCCCGAGTTCCAGTGGGGAGCCACGAGGGGGAGCACCAAGGAGCAGGAGAGCATGGGGGGCTGGGAACAGGGGGAAGGTGCCATGGGGGGAGATGAAGCGGCCGTGACGGAAGCTGGAAGGCAACAGCGACACCTCGACCCACACAGTGCAGCACACTCAACGTCAGAAAGTGTGACGGATCGACCGGCATCGTCTTAGCATCAGTGATCTCATCAACCCTTCCTCGATGCATAATTGGGCAGCTTGTTGTGCCATGCTGAGAGTCAGTTGGATAACCATTGTTCAGAGTGCATTGTCGGGCTTCGTCTTCAGGAGGAGATAAAATGCGATGAGTGTTGGCAAACGATTATAAATGCATGTACACACATAAAAGAATCCCCTTTCCAGTGCCCTAGAACTAATGGCTTCCTCGTTGTCTTGTCACAGTCCCAACCAAAGCCCATGATACATTGACTTCCTCCCTAATTGAGCATTTACGTGACACTACAGCCTTGCCCTCCAAGGAAGTCCTAAACTGGGGACTACAGCGTTGAAATACGAGCACAGCGCTCTCTGCCTTGCAAACACATTGTGTCAGAGCTCCTTTGTTATTATTTTATTCAGAATGTGATCTCTAATCAACGTAATTTGTTCTAATGATTCTAAATAATTTCTAAGATGTTACTGCTGTTTTGTTTAGCATCTTTCCTCAAGGAATGGACAAAATATAATTAAATCTTTTTTTGGTGCCTTTAAAATGATATGATATAATGTTATGCGTGATTGATTCATACACCATAAACATTAAAAGGCATTTTAATTCCACCAGCCAGTCATTTTTCATTATAATCATTCATTAAATTAGATGGTCACTAACCCAGGACTTAAATAGACTTCAAGCAGTCTGGCCATTAATTGTTCATGTGTGCAGGCTTGCATAATTGACATCAACGGTGCAGTGCACTCAAAACATTGGGGACCGCATTGTTCTGAACAGAGTGATATCTGTAAAAGGCACACTCAGTGGTCTATGCATGAGCCCTGCGCCAATCCCCCCCTTTGCAACCTCCTACCCTCTCCCAAAGCTTCCTTTCCAGATGTGCGTATGCCCTGCCCTGCCCTTGTGCCATTGACTAACTGCCCTGAGTGTGTCTGTATTTCAGCTTTCATTTTCACTCTTTAATTTTGGTCTTTGTAGGAAGATTTTCCATGGGTCTCTTCTGAGGACCCCTAAATCCCTTACTGTTCAAGCCATTGCCTACTCAAATGAAGTTTATACATATGTATGTATAAAAAATATAAATATATATGAAATATAAATGATATTAATATATAAATAGACGTTTCAGAAAAGCAAAATGAATTAAATTCTTCTACTCGGGAAAATAAAAAATTTTTTGCTTTAGAGACTGGCAAGAAAATTTGAAATATTTTGCTTAAAAAGTAAAGGACTCAGGTATCCATTCAAATCTTTCTGTCTGTCTGTATTGCAGAATGCATGCATGGCTTTTTTAAAGACTGTTGGCTAGAGGTTTCACCCAGGCCTTAGCTTGGTGAATCAAAGCCATCCTTCCAAGCTTTCTCCTTTTATTTCCATTGCGAACTCTAATCCTATTATTTTTATATCATTGTTATTGTTTTACTAATGCTTTCCTAGGAGCCTTATTGCTCTTCTTTTTTGTTATTTTTTAAAATGATTTTTGTGATGAAAACATTTCTTTTGATGCCCTGGCATTATGTGATTCTTCTCCTCAGAAAAGTGTGTGTGGCTGTTGCCTAGGGCAGTTGCTCCTAGTTATCTGTTGGATTGTATATTACTCTTAAACCTTAAAAAAATGTTTACAGCTCCCATTTGGGAGCTTCAGTTTCTTATTTGAGTATTCAACCATTGGACATGTATTTTACAGGCTGAATGCATGTGAATACGTATGACTCCAAGTGTGTAGGGGGTGAGGGCATGGGAGGACTGGAGAGAGTGGAGGGAGGAAATGCAATGGGTGTAATGAGATCTCAGGATTGTGATGTTTGGTTGACTAAAAATTAAAACCTGTCCTTGAAAAAAATGCTTGACACATTCATAACTGCTTGTGAAGTGCACCTTAATGCCATCAAATGATTTTTCCACCTAAATTAATTGGCATCCATGGCTCACTCTATAAGCACTTGAAGACACACTTCTGTCCATGTTCATTCTTAAATAAATAGCAATGTACTATTCCACTGAACAAGTGTTAACACTTTTTTAATAATGTTTCATCACCCCACCCTACTACACTCAGCTGTCCCGGCCATCATCATGACCTCCCCCCCCCTCCCATCACTTCTCCCTCACTCTCCCTACAATATTTCCAATAGCCCACTGTGACAAAGCGAGTCCCGCCTCTTACCACCTTCTTGAGTTACATTGATGCCCCCCTCCTCTTTCATAAAGCCACCCAGCAACCTTAATCTGTACACTCCTTAGTTTATTTTGACAAATTGTGTTCTAACTTTGTAATTTCCCTTTTCCATCATATTTTGTATATATACCCAAAATGACTGCATCAATTTTTGTATCTGATGATGCCATAAAACATTGAAACACGTCGTACTAGTATTGAAAAATTTTTAATAGAATATGTATTTGCTATTTATTTAAAAATGAACATTATAAACCTTCATGAAGTGAAGCGGGAATTAGCAGATTTCATTTCTGTCCATGGGTGTACATTCCCTGTTTGTGGCTTGTGTGCTGCCACAAATAATAAAACAACAGGTTTATGCCTTTAATTTCCATACTTCCTCAGAATGAGGTATTTCTCTTGTGTATGAGAGTACAAACAAGGTGGGCAAATTTAGAAAAAGTGGAAATTCAGAACAAATCTAGGTAAAAATATAGAAAACATAATGCATTATTTGAAAATCTTGTGATACTGAAGTTTATAGGAGCACCCTCCAAAGAAAGTCATACACCATTGCTGTGATAAATCTAAAATATTTGAGCCTCTTGAATCACTTTAAATTAAAGATTCTGCCACTGCTTTTACTATCCAATAAAATGGCTACATTCTTGAGGTGGCACAATGAATGCTTCTGTTATTTTCACCAGAAGGGTTGAGCTGCTCCTCTGTCCTCATATATAATTTTAAAACATTGAATTTCCAATCTTGAGAAAGCAGTGGGAAAAGTCAGAGAAATATCCAAAGTCGAGGTTTATGAAAATCTTAAAATTTTCCTCATAGCTGGAGAATCCCCTCCATGAGGGATTTCTATCATTTAAATTTAATAAACATACAATCAGTTTTGTAATTTTTTCAAATCTCTCCCCGTCTCTGATGTTTTCCTTAGTGAATTATCGTATAAAATAATTTGGTGCATTAAATGTAGTGCTTGAAGCACTTGTCTGTTGAATGTGTCAAGAAAGCAGTGATAGAGCATTTCAATTGTCAAAAGGAGAAGGAAGAACGTAGGAAAGGAAAGAAGTATATTTATGTGTATGTATATATGCAATTGTGTATGTATGGATATGCATATATATATTGTGATTCCAAAAAAAGAAAGCACATGAGTAAATTTTTTATATTGGTGCCTTGTACAAATGAAGTAATTTATAAAAAGGCAGATGAGTTTTTTGTAAGATATAAATATTTTTATATGTTCTGAGTAAATGGGAAGTGAGAGAGAGGAGATGGTGAAGGCTGGACTGCTATCAAAAAAATTATATATAAATAAATAAATATATATATATATACATAAATAAGGAAAAAGCTACCATATGATGAGAAAGAGACTAAAGTTGTATTGTATAGAAGAGAGTCGTTAATGTGTATTGTAATGTGATCAGCCGTTAATTCATAGATATTAGTCCATTCTGGTGACCTTGTGCACAGTCCTTGCTCTGTGCCTGATGTGTTTCTAGTGAGAGCTTCGATGTAGCAAATGCGTTAACTGTAATTAAGGAACCATTTGTGATGTGTTTTATTATGTTTCCAGCCTGTTGAATTATGGTTCTGTCACAGTTTGTGACTGACTTGGACATTTTTCACCATTCAAAGCAAGCCAAGCCAATCAACCTCATTTTTTTTGTATCTGTTGAAAAAAACCACCCCTAAATAGATGGCAAGATGTTTACCTACTATGAATGAATGCCTGTCATGTTTCTATTTTGATTTTTCTATAAATGGTTGATGTGTATGGAGGAAACATGGAAATTATATTTTGGTGGGATGTAAAATATAGTGGGTGAATGCATAAATATGTAAAACTGTTCGGAACGCGCTGGTGACAGAAGCACTTCAAAGGATTTACAACTTCATTTTGCAAATTTGACTGTGTAGGCTTTTTATGTGATAAGTATGCTATTTGTCTTAATTATATTGAGTGTAAACTTTCTTGAAACACGACTCAATAGTTGGCTCTTTAATGGTGACTATCAGTTTCTTTGCAGGAATAAGATGTGATGAGCTAAGTATAAGTATTTTCTAAGACTGCCATCTTTTCAATTCCAAATGTGACTCATAAGAGCAAGGTTTTCTTTCATTTAATGGACTGTCTCAACCTTGGATTTAAAACATTTGTTATCATTTCAAGTGTCTTTGTAATTGATGTAGTTGTGGAGTTATTTCCTTTATACATCTTGAAGGGCCATACAGAAGTTAATTATGATACTATTAAACTCGGTGTTAGCTGCCTGGTCATAATCTCTATTTTTTTGCAGTATCTGCAAAAATTCTGGCTAAGTTTTCAAAACAGAAAAGTCTGTATGCTTAAGTAAGTTATTGTAAGTGCAAGTGAAAACAGCAAAACTTACAATGTCTGTCTGTGTGTTATAAAGTGTCTAAAAGTAGGAATATTAATGGATTTATATTGAAGGTACATACATATAATAATTAGTATTTCCAAGCGTGTTCTGCGTCAGCTGTGACAATCCTAAGTGAAGATAAATAATTGTAGTTTTTGAATATGATGTCAAAACTATGAGGGGATGTGGAGACCTGTCCTTCTCTTCTGAGATGCAAAATTGTAAATTTCCCGTCTTTCTACTTTTGCTCGCACAATTCCATTGTGCATGAGCTAAGGTTTTAAGTGGTAAAAGAATCTTACGAATTTGTAACAAAAGTATAGAAAAATATCAAATATTATTTAAAGAGTGTTATTTTCTATTTCCCTGATATTCCATTCCCATTACCCCTTCGAGCAATGCATGAAGATAAAGAAGTTATGAGTTTTTTTTAACTGGGTGCATGTATGTAAGAAACAGCACTGGTGTGTAATCACCAATCACCACTGTCATTTCCACCTGAAAAGTGGTGGTGTGGGTCAACATGAGTGCCTCCACTCATCAAGGTGCACATATGGAATTGTACAACAGATGATCCTATAACATAACCTAATCTCTTTAGCCAGTCACTACAGGGATTAAGATGGAAGCTCTGTGCCATTATTATTGGTAATCCCAAATCTTCACTTTTGTCACCATCCTCAAATTGCATCCCCTTTAATCTGCAAATATGCTGTGGTGCAATGGGATGCAAAGTTTGGGCACCAATTAGGTGTAATGGTCATCCTACCTGCCATGCTCTAGTGTTCCCCTTCCTTTCTACCCCTCTCTCCTTTCCCATCCCTTCCATAGTGACACATTCTGTAAAGATGACGTCCCAACTGCAAAAGTTGTACACATTCTCCTCCTCACTCTCCATCCATCATGGTGAATTTAGTGTTCTTGATTCACCAGGATATTCTGCACAGATACTTATATTCACTTGAATCGCTATAGAGAAATGAGATCTTCTATAAAGTTACATACAAGTCAACTTTTAAAAAGATCTTACAAAACTTATTTTACTCCCAAATGTATACTGGCAGTGACAAAAGCATGGAAAATTTCAGTTTAAATGATAAGCCCCCTCGCACAGAGAAATTATAAAATTGAGTAATGGAAACCTCACAAATAATCATTTTTTACAATAATCATATTGAGAGAGAAGTTGCCTAATTATGTATATGCACCATATTTATAAAAGAAGCAACATATAAGTGGACACTCAGGCTAACTGCACAGTTAGAACCAGGATTGTAAAAATTTAAGGGGATAATTTAGTATCATAAGGTGTATGTAAAATTCAAGGTGATAAAAAAGCGATGAAGGATAAGATAATGGGATGTGGCAGCTTTAACCTGGATGAAAAGAAATAAGTATCTTAAGTTAGTTGACAAAATTCAGAGTGAAGACAAGGGGAAGGGAGCATTAGAAGAAAGATGTGAATATCTTAAAAAATAGGGTAATGAAAGCTGCAAATGAAACAATAGGAAAATATTAGGAATACAAGGATTTCAGAAGAAATGGTAAGGAAGAATATGAGAAGTAGTAGTAGAAGAAGAAAGTACTAAGAGATAAATAATAAACTAATATAGCTAAAGGAACATTGTAGAAGGAGCAGTGCGAGGATATGGGAAGTAAGTAGAGATGGTAAGACAGACAGTAAGTTTAGACACAAGAGTGGGGATTGATGAGGATATGGAAATGTGTGCAACTGATTGAATTATTGTCAACCCTTTTTTTTAGTTGGGCTTAGTATTGGGTGAGTGGTACCCTCACCTACCAAACTGACATTCGGGTTGATTACTGTGATTTGATTTTGATACCTACATTGATCAAAAGTGCAATTTATAAAATCACAAACTGAACACTTGGTCTCTCTTCCTTTGAATGACTTGGTCATGATTATATTTCTTGCTATACATATGTAATGTAGTCTCAAGATTTACCCAAGCATGTAGGCTATAAACTATATTATGAATTTTTCCACAGTTGAGTTGATTTATGGGAATGAAGTTCATAAGAACTATTTGTCAGGGCTAGTGGTTAAGCTATTAAGAAGGTCCTCTTTGAAGGTTGAGTATGGAAGACTATTGTTCGTGTGGTGCAAGATGGGGGTCCTATCCTTTGGGCAGAAATTATATGCAGGAATTTAACATGATTTTCCTCTTAAATTATTAACTTTCCCGTACTGAATGAATATGAGAAAATACCGGAAACTAAATTTACTTATTTTAACCATATGATGAATGAAAATCCAACATTGGATATTAATTGCACAAAACTGAAAAAATAAAGGTATAAAGTCCTGACTCAGGTAATGAAATTTGTAATGAGAAGTTGGCATGGGAATAGAGCCCTTGGTTAAGTGAAAAGGTTTCGGTCTGAAAAGAATGGCCTGTATGTTTTGGCTGGTTGCCTCTTAGGAATACATATTTGGGTTGTGCCCGGAGTTTTGAAACCAAGTGTTGTGAGACACTGCTGTGCTCTTGCTGTGCTATGCTGTTATTCATTAATTAGGTAAAATGACAAGAGATAATCAGTAATACATTTGTACAAAGTATTTTCAAACATCTTGGAAAAAACAGAAAGAATGGATATTAAGTGATAGTTATCAGAGAGGGTTGGAAAGCCTTTATTTAAGGTGAGTATCACACATGCTACCTTAAGGTAAATGGGGAAAGAGGCTTTGGAGAATGGCAGATTGATGATCTCACTCAAGATTGAAGCAATGAGTTTGGCAGTAATTTTCATGACTGGCCTGGGTATATCATCTATTCCAACCAACCTAGAATTCCTAAAGGAGTTGATAACTTCAGTGGCATCCATAGGAAATAGGTAAAATGATTCTGCTAGTAAATTTATATGAGTAGAAGGGGTTGTATGACATTTGGTTGAGGAATCAGAACAGAAATGACGATAAAAACTTTGTAATTTCATATGGATTGGAATAATGATGATGCTGAAAGGTAACATTGTTTGGAATATGTGTCCTGAACCCTGTGGTATTTCTCTGAATAATTTCCGAAGCAGACAACAGGTTTTTGTGAGAGTGCAATTTGGTTGTCATTGCAGTTTTCCAGTGTGTATCTACTATTCTTTAAAATATTTTGAGTGATTGGGCATTTGTTCATGGAGACTGGCATCCACATATTTATAATGAAAATGAAGATCCTGTAAGTACCTACTCATTCTAACCAAACAGATTTTTTAGTAAGGGCAGCTTCAAAATATGTCAAAAAGATATTTCATAGTGAGTTATATATTACATAGATATCACCTATACTAACAAAACACTGCGCCTAATGTGTAGCTTGAGTCCGAATCCAGTCAAGTTATTGGGAGTTCATATTGATAAAAAGCTCTTATGGGATCAA
>LYUA01000226.1:110825-124360 GCA_002093875.1 Calopteryx splendens | reverse complement strand
CTAGTCTCTTCTTTACATCCTTGCCTAAGGTCCTTGTCATCAATTCTCTCGTCCTTGTAAAAGCTTCCTTACCTAATACAATTTTTCTTCTAATATCCCGACAACATTGCCCACCTTCGTCCAAAAACTCTAGGTAAATAGCTAAAATGTTCTACCTGCTCAAGTTTATGCACTCCAACATTGAAGTTTATCTAAGGCTTCCTATATCTAGAGAATCTCAATACTTTCATAAAACTATGTGTTCTTCCTCTGAAATGTTATTGAGGTACGACAAGTTTCGACGCAAAAATGTTGTATACGTAGGGGAATGAGCATGAACTTCCACATATGTGAGCCGGTAACCATCGAATTCTCAATACCTTCGTTTTTTCATTTTACACCTATCACATTAAGTTTGTAGTGAGCTTGGCAATGAGTTTAACCCCATGGCTGATTGGCTAACTAAAGCTTGATTATCAGAAAATCTGACTGATTTGATTAACTGTCTACCTCCTTTCACACCAACCTCTAGTCCTTCTCATGCCTCCCTTACTATTTCCTTCGTGAGTACGTTGAAAAGCACAAGTGATAACTGACAACAGTGTCGTATCTCTTTCTTGCTTTCTGGTACTCCTTTCCTTTCGTCCCCGTCTATGCTTCTGGAATCCAATTCTTTTCCGTCTTACCTTTTCTTCTTGAATGTTACGTTACATTGATGAGTACTACTTTATCATCTAAATCTATATCCCCTCTATTAAAACTGTGCTAAATGATGACATCCTTTCTAAATCTATTCCTAACTATATTGTAATTTAATTGAAATCTCTCTGAATCTCCTGGCATTTTCAATGTGCACCTACGTCTCTCGTGGTGTTTGAATTAAGTATTAGTTATTACTAAGCCATTCCTCCGGCCAAATTATATTGCTTTCTCCCCGCGGTCATTCTTTATTCCTAAGCTGCACTCCTCTACTCTCCAAAGATAATATTCCATCATGAGTGTTTTCTTCCAGGAATACCCTGAATCATCTCCCCTAGTTGGTGTCTACCTTTCTTGGTTCTACACTGTCTACATTTTTCTGCCCCTGATTAATTGTTGACATGTAAACCTGAATTACAATAACATTTGCTGGTTCTGCTTTAATCTCTACCAATAATATTCCATCATTCACCTGTTCTATATTTACCACTCTTCTCCCTACCTTTTTATTTAACACTACCTACTGTTAATCCACGCTGGCTCTCCTCCTCTCCGCTGAATATTACTCTATAAATATTACTCCAATAATTCCCACCATCCTTATATATAACCTCGCACCAAACCAGCATATCAATATTTCCTCGAACCATCTCGTTTGATATTTTCTAACTTCCCTGTCCACATCATCGTTCTAAATTTCCAAGTTCTTATTCCGACAATTGTGTTCCTCATTGGAGCCTTCTTTTCTGTTCGGGTGTGCAAGGGTTTCGTGTGATGACTACAGCGGAGGCATTACCGCTGCAAGGCACTCTTGTGAGCCGGGACTCGCTGTTGCCAGGACCCATTATCGTATTATTGTCCATCATGGTTTCTTCGGAAAAACTGAGGTGGTTTCCACTTGCCTTCTTCAATAGTGTTTTTAGCGTGACACCATCACTTAAATGGCCGCCCCACTGGAGTCAGACGCCTTTGCAGCCGCCTCACTGAGGCACAGACGCTGCGTGGATTGCCTTTCGTCTGGCTCCTCTCCTTCTAGTTATTAGATCGTGCAAGCCCTCCCACCACGTCAAGGTTGTAGCCCATGGGGAGGGAACGCAAGTGATAAGCGAAGCAAATATTGTGAGCAACAGATAATATAAGTAGGAATTCAGAAAAAATTTCCTGTAAACCTTACTTACATTTGTTATTAGTTCTACATTAACTCTACATTTGGTTTCCATAGAACTTCTTGGTGACCTTACCAATGGCCTTACCAACGTTTGTTTTGCCTAATACCCTCTATTTAATACATTAAGGAGAAGTGTGAGCGATGCATCGTTTTGAAGACTTTTTACTTAGAACCTTCGAAAAATGTTGAAAACTGCCATTTAGAAATCATGTCAAAATCACATAAGATTTTCACACTCTCACCATTAAAAAAATTTAGTATCTCCAGTGATAGCATATAACGGAGTAAAATTAATCGAATGACTTGTGACGGTTACTTTTTGGTAATTTTTCCTTGCAATCGATACTTATTTTAAAATTAATTTTTTCTTGTAATTTACTTCGAGGTACGTTTGAATAATCGTTACATTTGAGTAATTGTATGTGAAAGTTTGAAATTTTGAGTAACTCGTAGATTGAACGCCATCGAAAGGCAGTTTTAACTACAGTGTAAATCCAGAGTGGAGTACACCTGGCAATGTCAATGTTCGGTTATGTCTCACCCACGGAGGGTTGGCCCCCCTCCTAGGAGCGAAGCTGCTTAATTGCTTCCCAGAATTTGCGGATGGCCAGAAGATATGTACTTGAAAATGGGTACGAGGTGAGTGGCGAGGGCACAATGTAAGTTACTGCGTCTCTGACTTTTGCGTGAATCCTTTCTCAAATCATCGGTGGACATCGTGTGAATATTATCGCCTTTAATCTGCGGAGAGAAGAGTGAAGCGATATGGAAACCGTTGTGGAAGAAAGGTCCTTTCCCTTCCCATATCTGCGAAATTATTTTGTGTTCTCTAGGATTCAAAGTAAGGATTATGTGTCTGTTAACAGCAATATATGTTTTGGCAACAAAATATTGAAGTCTGCATGGAGCACCGTCACGAATTTGAGAGAATGTATCATAGTGAGCATGTTTTAATTAATTAAAAAAGATTTTGTATTTCCTGACGTACACCATAGATATTTTTTTATTTATAGAAAGGATTCGCGTAGTTTAGAAGTAAAATGAAAGCGTTGAAAAATGGCTTAGGAAAAAGAGCTCTTTGGCCGATAATCGAAACACGGAATTTCGGCTCTTACCCTACTTTTCGTTTGTTAGCCTTATTTCCTCTACTTGGTTTATTTGTATCTAATAATCTAATTAATCTATTGTAGTCATCAAACTTTAGCCAATTTTAATATTATTGAGTCTTGATGCGAGTTTCCCTTTTATTGATATTATGGAGCTGTTTAATATTGGGCCGGGCTTAGGTAATCGTCGTAGAAAAAAATAATCATCATAGAATGGGTGTGAAGGGATTTATTCGTGAAAAGAGCATGGTGAGACTACGGTGGGCAGTAATTGTGACAAACAGCACTCTATTTTTTGAATTGTCATTCCCTCTAGGGAGAAATTACATTTACTGAGAGGCGAAAATTTTAATCCTTCAGAGTCGAGGTTAATGTGTCTCTCAAATTCTCTCTTTTACCCCCAGTTGCCCTCGGAAATCTCCATCACAACATCAATGATGAATTTGAGCCGACCATAAAATAAGGGTGCGTAAGTTGAGATGCATAAGTGGGAGATGACTGGTCGGCGTGTTATTTGGGCAGAGTCGAAGAAGAGTCTTCATATGCACCAAGGAACAGGTGAGGTGTTAAAAAATTCCGATTCCTCTTCCATGTTTGCCAAACACTTAATAAGTTGCGCTCACATAAAGCAAATCAGGACCAATTCATTTCATTTTCATTCATATTACATTTCTTTCCTAAAGATTAAATATGAACGACTTGTATCAGATGTATTTTCCAAATTTCATAGTAGTCAAACATCTGTTCGAGTAACGGTCATTCGTTCCCGCATTCCTCTCCCTTAATCACCTCCAAAGTTTTTCCTCGAAATAATTCACTCATATTCTGTCTGCTCCACCCCCCCTCCATTATTTCTCCCCACCCCCAGTTCCTTTTTCTTCCGAAGTGGCTCCATCAGAGGAACCTGCAGGCGTGGCCGCACCGGAGATATCTGGGTCCGAACCGCTTTCTTGGTTTTTCAGTCTCTTCGTAACACACACAGCACACCATCATAAAGGGTTGCTGATAATTTCTTATCACCAGCAAGGCCACTGCGCTCACTAAGGACTGGGTTCACCTTTCCCCCCCGCCTCCTCCTCCTCCCGGTATTTCTCCTCCACAAATTGTAAGACCTTTGAACTTGTTGTTCGTTCCGATTCCTGCCCTCTCTCTCCCATTGCCCCCATCACCTTCCCTTTCCTTATCTCTCGTAGCTGTCCCCCCTTTGCACATCCCCGCGCCATATTCCCTTTCCGTTGTCCACTTCAAAGACCCCTCCACCCAAAGCCCTTCCCCCAACCCTGTCAGTGCATGTATGTTATGCATATTATTATTATTTTGAAGGCTTATATTCTTATATACCAGTGAAACCGGTCACATTGTGCCTTTCAAATAAAAACGACCAAAAGAACTAAGTTAATTTAATTTCAATAGTTTTATTATTATTTAGGCCAATATTAGTTTATTTTTTATAGCTTTTACCGTGCTGTGTTATGATAAAAACATAATAAAGTTCATCAAAAAGTTCGAATTACAAAATATCATTTGCCCAGCATACTTTTATAGCGTATGTTAATTTCAGCGTTATCGGTGGCCTCGGTATTTTGTAATGTACCTTCATAATTGTTCACCTCGACACTGATAGATCTCCTACCGATTAATGCTTTCCCTGGGGTGCACACCAAGCCCAGAAAGCCCATATTTAGGAATCGCGTGCTGTTTTTTACACAAAATGGCAAATTCACGCAACACATTATTTCGATGCATTTACTGTGGATTAGGGAGCCATTCAAGATGCCACGTAAGATGTTTTGGAGGAGAGGGGTCTGGAACCATCTCACGTAAGATTTTGGGAGACCCTATAGTATCGCTTTATTAGACCATATTGGTTCGCCTTTTGAATGGTTGCCGGGCGAAACATCTGAGGTTGTAACGCTGCCCCGTCGTCTCCCTTCCCACCACCACTGTCCACCCACCCGCCAAACAAACACTCATCGGGCGGTTAATCCAAATGCAACTTTTCAAAAATCAAACGTCTTACGTAATATTGAGACGTGGGACAACTATTGGTGTGGATTAATTTGGTGTTGTTTTGTACATCTCTAAGTGACCTTTTTGTGTTCTTGTACGTGCAAAGGAGTACCTAGACTTAACAGTGAACCATATAAATTAATTGTTAATATTTCAGTGCTAAAATATATAATATAATAAATATTATCTAAAACTTTATTGGATAAATAACTAATAGGCATTTTATGATTGTGCTAACTCTGGATTTGTCCGAATGGAATCAGTTTGCCATACATAGTTTCTCCCAAGTAAAGCACAGTACTTGTCTTGAGTCAATTATTATGATTTATCGAAGATATTAGCTACAAAGGGTTTAGATAAAATTTGTATTAATAGTTATGGAATTACATTACCATCTCTCTTCCTTGGAAAGCTACTAATTTTGATAGTTCAGCACGAGAAATCCACATGTGTCATAAGCATTTTAGGCGGATATATTAGAAAATTTAAATTTTTAGATAAAAAGTTTCAATTTTTTTGTCGCATAGTTAAAAGTCAACCATTCCACTCACTGATATTGGCATTAAAGATGCTATTAAAGCAAAACTGTAGAACTTGTTGGTTTTAGTTTTCTGGCGGGCAAAATGAAAAGTAATTGTGCCTATTTGTAATCCTAATGATAACTTTTCAAAAATTAATTTTAATTAGTAAAAATTTCCTCATGACAATTGTAACTGAGTCGGGTTACATTTTTCCACTACTTTTCCCATCTTTTTCGTGAATCCAATCAACTAACGGTATCGTACAAATGCCCATCATAAATCTCTGTAAATGCCCATACGATACGAAAACATTAGCTTAAAAAATAAGAAGCATACATAAAAAAATATTTTATCAAAATATTACCCTTTCGGCGTGAAGTTTGAAGCAAAATTTGCGGCTCCTCTGAGACTACTTCCTCCCCTTCCCCCCTCCCTGAGCCCCCACCCCGACTCTCCCCCACTTGTGTTCCTGTATTACACCAAGATTACACACTTTTAGCGTGCGTGCATCGGATGGGGAGATTCTTCAGGTAATGGGAAAACCAACCAAGAAAGATGCTGAGAGAGTAAAAATGAATCACCTCAATGAGTGTGCTCTCATTCGAGTGGGTGACTGTTTTAAGGGGTTGAGATCAGAATTTCTCGAGGGGGTAGGGGGGGGGGCAGCTTGCCTGCAAAGGATGAGTGCGCAACAGAATCCACGAAGTATATCTGGCAACTACTGCGCAAAAGTCCTCCAATTACAATTTTGCACTTCCTAAGCGAAGAGACAACAACGTCATCCGCATTTGGGTTCAGCACAAAACTAATAGCAGCAGAGCGGCCAAATTCCACCCTTCTATCTGCCGTCCGCCACCTGTATCTTTTTAATTAAATTATTTCTCTGGATATCCGTTGGAGCTGGTCACTCCTTGGGGAAAATCTAAAAGAAGTCCGGAATCATTGAATATCTTCAAAGCATCATGGGGGGGACGTGGGCGGGGTGATAGGGAAAAAGGGTGAAGACCTTAATCGTATGAGGTCTACCTTTAAAGTTAAGACATTTTTAAGATATTGGATTAAATCGTTTCAAATAAAAGTTTAAGTACTCATGTTAGTCTTACAACTTCATGAAAGAACTTGTATTTGATATTTAACAGTCTACATACGCTATATCTATATCTAAATAATACCCTGAAAGCCACCACTGGGGTATGTGGCAGGGGATGAAATCACACCAGACATGCACCAAAGGAATGACATAATACTTAAAAGAGGGGTAATGCTCCGCAGAAAGGAACACATTCAAGAATAATGCAAACTACCACAAGCGTCACATGCGTCACATGCAAGAACTAGACATCAAGGGAACGCGGAACTACGTTTTAAATATCTCACTACAAGGAGGAGCGCATGCAAAACAAATACTACACAATATTCCTCAAGATTATTATAGGGAACACGCAAATGAAACTCTGTCGAACTCCTAATTGAAATATACGATGCAAAAGAGTATCCTGATTTTACTCTATATTTAATTCTATTAATAAACTTATTACCAACATTCTCATAACTGTCATAGCATCACGCCAGAGTCCTCTAGATGGCAACATCAACACTTGGAGCGGAGAGCAGTGCCATCTAGAGGACTCTGGTATCACGCATCCTCCTCTTCAGTCCTAAATTTCGCATGTAAACAAGTATTTCATGCCAAGTTTAACAGCCTTGTCTCGTTGAGTACCCCTTGTAATACTAATTGGTTATTTTCGGCTTCATAGCGTGGAGCTGATTTGCCAATTATTGGTCCGCTAATTAAAAAAAGATCCTACTGTGCTTGGGCCATTGCATTTGGTCAATTCCAGCCAGCATCCGATGGTTTGACGAAAACTGTCAAAGGGCAATGCGACAGCCGCCCTCTACTAAAAAATCAGTGCCATCAATAAAAATTAAAATCATTGTCGATGACGATACAGATATTGCCTGGAACAACCGCATTCTACATACTCGTAATGTTAGAATTCCGATATCCATAAATGTCCATATATATAGTTGAATCGACCATTTTGTTTCGAAGTTACAAGAGTTTCACAGTTTTTAAAACAGCATGAGCAAATTATGTTATAAAAACAGTTTTCTGCAAACTTTAAAGAATATACATTACTTCCCTACATACTCATAGATAGCTCAACATGATACAATGTTTTTTGTAAAGGTTTGTCTAAGGTGAAAAAATATCAATGCACAAAAATGAAACGTACTGGAAATGGACATCGTATAAGATGCACTTGACAGCATTTCAACCGAGATCCCCGAGACTTTGCCCCCCGAGGCTGTCTCTCTTGAATTCGTTTCGTCCTACCGCTTGGAATGACGAGAGGGGATCCATTGACAAGACGGCTAATGTACACCGCCCTCCCACGCCGAAAGATCCGGGTTCGAATTCCGTAGGAGGGTTTTTTATAGACTTTCATATGACCCTACGCTACAGCCAACACCAGGCTACACTCCCTAATTTCCCAGCTACCTTAATGGCGCATAAGACCAAAGAATATGCATTCATATCCGGTCACCTCACCAAGGTTTCTTGAAGAATGATGATGAATGCATGAATAATTCGCGGAAAGAATATTTTGTTCACTTTTTTTTATTACCCGTAGTAGCGAAGCCAAAGTAGTGGAGGCGAGAGTTTTACCCTAGGAGAAAATGGGGAGAAAGTCGGACAGGGGAGAATATTGGGTCTCAAGAGGAAGAAAAATTACGGGCTCGGAGCTTTATCGCCCAGAAAATAGGATCGTTGTTTTGATTTGATACACGACAGGAAGGAAACGGGGGAAGGGTGTGAACACTCCCGCGAGGTGTGGAGGAGGTGGTCGACACAAACCCACCCCCTCCCCACCCATTCAGACACATTAGCGATTGAAATATGTAATATTAAAAGATTCCCCCAAGTCAGTTTAATTTTATGTTTAATATGATCAGTATCTTCACACTAATCGTCCATTTATTTCTTACATTTCACAGGAATAAAGACAAATATTTCTTGCAAAAATATTTAGCGATCTAATGATAAACAAACTCCGATGATTTCCACATTTAAAAATTGACAGGTGCATCATTGTAATACCATCAGAGGTACGGAAAAACTAAAACCGAGATCGAATTTAGCAGCTCAAAATCTTCCTGAATTACTATTACCGTTACGATGTGCTTTCCCAGGGGGAGTAAATTTTTTTTTCACGGAATGAAGGAAGGTAGAAAGTATACAGTGTCGAAGAATAGTTTACCGTAATTTTTGGTTTCAGGGTATTTATTGCCGTGCTAGTGAGCCCCTTACACCCACCAAAAACCTAACATGACCAGTAGAATTTTGCCAATAAAGTCTTATAAGACCTAAAAATACTAATTTGATCTACGCAATGGGGCAAAATAAAAATGAAAAAAATTAATAGTTTAAATGCTTCTCGGGATATGAATAGTCGGCATAAAAGAGTTCTCGACTCCTCGCCAGAGGCTCCCGGGTTCAAATCCCAGGCGAAGACTTTGGGCAACCCATTCTGAAAATTCCCAGCGGTGAGATTTTCTGTTCGACATAAATTTTGGGAAGTCCATCGGTCGAATAGGGAAATGAACAGGCCTCCCTTCTTACACACTCATAGTTTGTGTGAATTCTGCAACAGCCTTAGCATGGGACTTAGCTCAAAGAGATCTTTACCATAAAAAACTAGCCTGCGGGTTGATTACTGTGCTTTTTACTAAAGAATAGTGTACTTATAAAAAATTAAGTGATGGATAAGAAATTTCGATTCCTATGAGCCTCACAATTAATTATCCATAGAGCAATCACCGATTATTATGAGATTCAGTCATTTATTTATGGTCTCATTGTGCTCCATCCTTCCTGTCACACGATGGGGTTCACTTTTAAGTTCTAAAGTGACAGTTTGATCAACTGTGTTATGATTAAGCACTAGAAAAACTTTGATAAGCCGCGTTAGTAACAGGATGTGAATTTGAATAATCAGTGAAAAATATTTCAATGGTAGAAATAAACAAAGTCCTTCTCGATGACCCGTCAGATAATCCTGATCGATGGACGTCTAAACATATCCATTACACACATAGGGCAGAAGGGGATTATTGCAGACGTTCGAGATATTGATGTCCAGCGCAATGCATTGGCTCAATTACTACGAGCATTTGCATACGTAAGGCAATCCAGAATGCACGCAATCACTTGATTGGATCCATGGGTGATGGCTCGCAGATGTTGAGACCCGCCTCTATCCACGAGTGACCAGCCGGAAAAGGCCGCACATTTTTTCACCACAGTCACCTCCGTCGAGTTTCCCTTTAGCCGGTTAAGAAACATAATTTTTGATCAATCATACAATTTGAATAGCATAATTTTTGTACAGAAATAAGATGAGTATTTCTTCGTAAAAATGTTTTCTCGTCACTACAGTTTGGTACACATCGCAGTTCCTCGAGGGGAGGGGGCTGGTAGCACCGTCCCCTCCCGCAAAGACACGCAGTAGCGCCTGTTTTTTTTTATCTCTGTCAACGTACTCCGGCACCGCGGGTTAACTGCGCCATCAACATTCCAACTGCAGAATTACTAAAAAATTAAGGAAAACATGGAAGAAAGAGTTTTCATGGGGTCGTTCGCAGCATTTATGCGGGTGGAATGTGGCCAGAAGACTTTGATAGATCAGTGTAATCTAAAAAAAGGAAAAGCAGCAGATTGCGCGGACTATAGGACACATGTTTTTATTTCACACGCAGCAAACGTAGTACTCAGGATCATTAATAAAAATATGGAGAAGAAGCCAGATGAAGAAGACGATGACTTAGGAGAAGATCAATTTGGGTTTAGGAAAGGTAGGTGTACACGTGACGCCATAGCGGTAATGAGGTCACTGATACAAAGAAATATGGAATATATTCAGGATGTGTTTTTATGCTTCAAGAAGGCTTTTAGCAGAGTAAATTGGGAACACCTAATGAAGGTATTGCAGAAGTAGATAGGAGTAAATCGGAGAGATAGAAGACTTATCCATAACCTGCACATGTCTCAGACTGCACGGGTGAATGCATAGGACGGAGAACCAGGGTGGGCAGTTGTAGGTCGGGGGGTAAGACGGTGTTCTCCGTTATTATCGGTGCTTTTCAATGTATACGTGGAGGAAATGGTAAAATAGGCGTGAGAAGGACTAGAGATATGAGTGAAAGTGGGGAACTGATAAAATCAGTCACATTTGCAAACGATCAAACTTTATTTAGCCAATCAGTCAAGAGGTTGCAGTTATTACTGAGCTCCGTTCAGAGTCAGTGTGATAGGCATGGAATAAAATTAAATGAAAGAAAATGAAGGTAATGAGGTTCAAGAGATATAGGAAGCCTCAGTTAAACATTAAAGTGGGAATTCATAAACTTGAGCAGGTAGAACATTTTAGCTGTTTAGGTATTGTTTTAGACGAAGGTGGGCAATGAAGTAAGGATATTAGAAGTAGTATCAGGTCAGGTAACAAAGCTTTTACAAAGAGGAGAGAGAGATGATGATGAGGACATTAGTAAAGGATGTATGTAAAGAAAAGACTGATGAAGCCACTGATGCGGAGAGTAGTTTTCTATGAATAGGAAACTTGGTCGTTGAGCAGGACGACGGGCATAGGTTGGAGGCTTTTGAGACGTGGGCGTGGAGAAGGATGGGAAGGGGTGGAATGGACGGAAAGAAAAACGAACCAAGTTTTTGCGCAATGTTATTGGTAGAAATACAAGAAAGGCGGGAAAATTGGATGCAGGGCGTACTGAGAGGAGATGGATTGTTGAAGATAGTGATAGAGGTGAAATTGTTGGGTAAGCGAGGGAGAGGGAGGAAAAGATCAGGCATGTTGAATGGAATGAATAGAAGTGAAGAGCACACAAGTATTAGTGAGGCAGAGAAAGCATAAAGGTGAAAAATGATTTTTTAAATGTGAAAAGTGTTACAATGTTAGTATCGTGTTTACCGTTTTGCAGCGGTGTCCATTAAAACCAACCCAAACCTATAAACTACCATTCGTGATAACAAAAAGGGAAAGTAAGGGGCTTGGTGGGCCAGTGGATAGAGCTGGTATAGTGTCCGGAGGACCGGGGTTCGATTTCGGGTGATGCCGCTGATGAAACCTCAGTTTCAGTAAATCTGTGTTATTTCTGTGTGTGCCGGTTCTTCATGGGAAACCGATGGGAATCACAGGGAATGAGAAACTGGTTCCCAAGCTCACGTGTGAATGTCACAATAAACAAATTAATTTAAGAGCCACCTTAAACAGCTAAGGTAGGTATTTAAAAAATAAATAATAGCACTAATTCTTCATTTAGTCGAAATATAAACTGTTTTACTGTTGGAATGACATTCGAACTCAGTAATAAGTAGATTCAAGGGATCGAAGACAAATTACTTGTCACGTCTGTTAATCGTTACAATTGCTGCACGTAATAATACGAGTATATTGCAAGTACAGTCACTCAATTTTTCTTTCTCTAACTCTCTCACACATGTGCAAAAGTATACACCTATGGAGAGGTGATACGACCAACAGAGATTAACCTAATTTACGAATCCTGTTCCGAAATCACAGTGAATGTGGGACTGAAAATAGGTACTCAGCATATCGTTATTGGAACGTGGGAAGTGGAAATCTGGATTGCAAGAGTAGTCAGGGAGGGGGAAAGGACATATCTGCAAGTACGATAAAAGAATTGGTCAGAGCCCTCGGCTCAGCCTCTGCTAGTTCATTTGTTATTAATAACTGCTCGTTATACTTCCACAAGGTTATCTCCCACGGCGATCGTTTTAACCACGATGCGTTCCTCAGGAAATGTATACTTTACAACAAACTTTTCCCTATTAGCTTACAATAGCCAAGATCTCATCGTAAATGATTTTGACTGTTTAATCATATCTCCCCCGTAAGTATGACTTCCTGCGGCTAACACCCCAAAGGTCGCAGTTCTTTGTCCTCTCTCGGATATCGACGCGCCCGCTCCTCTCAAAATCACACCTCCTTCTTCTCACTCCCCCTCCCAGCGGGGGGAGGGTGGGAGCACACACACACACACTCCTCCACCCAGCACTCCACCCCACCCCTCTCGGCGAGGTACGCAATGAATTTGCCGCAAAGCGTTATCTCCTGAGGGGGGCGCGGCGACTCCGGAGAAATGTCATTTTCTCCCATCCCCGCACCTACACCCCCTCCCTCGCACCCCCCTTGGTTACACCAGCCCCTTTTGCCCACGCACCAACCAGGGGGGGGGGGGACAGAATTCCCCTTTCCTCTCTATGTTAAATTACACTCAATAAATATCGTCCACCCCATTGAAGAGTCTGCGAGGGAAATGGGAAGGACGTCCAGGGACACGTCTCTTCTCGAAATTAATAATAATATTTCACCACATTTTACCATTTTTCTACCTTTAAAAAAAATGATTACGTAAAAAATGTTAAATCTCCGTGGGTGACGTCATGGACTGCTGCATTCATTCCAGAGGGTTTCTTGCCACCCCTTCCCACCCGCCAGTCCACCAACCACCTCCTTCTCTCCTCCCCCCCTCCCACCGTCCGTCCCTTCATGGAGAATGGAAAATGATAATAAACGTAATTTACATCACACCCTACATTTGGCACTTGCCCATCCAGCAAACTACGCAGCAAATATGGGTGCTCAAGATGACTAGCACATGCGCACCTAATGTGTAGATGAGGCAGTGACGTCGTCGACATGGTAACTCCGTGGAGAAGAAGCCACCTTGGCGACCACGTCTCATACATTGGCGCGCGTCAAAAAAGAAACGTGCAGCCAAAATATTAATGATTATAAAATACATTTTATTCAATATATATTTATACATATGTATACACATAATTATTTATTTTTGATGAAAAACTCACAAACGTGAAAATATAACTTTTTCAAGTCTTTCAAATACAGAGCCACAAAAGAAAAGTAATACTTTTTGAATTTTCGGTAGTTGCGCAACCACCTACTTCAGAAGGAATTACTTATGTGTGAGTGTGTATATAATTATATATAT
>LYUA01000226.1:81068-91293 GCA_002093875.1 Calopteryx splendens | reverse complement strand
AATCACAAAATGGAACTAAAAACATCATCTCCTTACTGGGGCAACAATCGCCCTCGATCGGAGCCATCCCGATGGACCGAACCGGAAGAAGGCTCTGCGCCCAGTCTCATTCTTTCGTCAATTGCATCACCCCTTGCTGATGTCCTCATCATGTCCGCCAGCGGCCACACTTGCGGACGACCTGACACGAAATCCGGCATTGAAGTTAGAACTGAAAACTATACTGTTATCTGTGTACTGTTATGGTAATCAATTTCGGTCTTTCAAATTAAAAACAATGCTTTTTTCCGGTTTTTTATTTGTCTCCCAGAGTCTCCGCAATAGCTATCAACATCAAAAGCATATAATTAGATGATACCTACTCTAGCAATTATCATCCTCAGTCAAGTCAACGGATTGTTATGAATTGACCCCCCCCCCCATTAAATCTGCACAGGCAGTCTGCTCTACCGACTGCAAATCGTTTGATTCAAGCGGACATGCGACGAGAGTAATCTCTTGGTGAACGGTGTTTCTGCAGCGCGAATGACACCGACCCATACCCCCTGTTTTGCCTAAGCCATAGTAATCTCAAAGGAGGACTCAACCAAACGTCTCCGTAGTTGTAGATCTATGGAGGCGATCTCTCCACATCACAACATATTCTCTAAATTTTCAATTATATTTAGCTCTAAGCTAATATTTTTTCTAGCAAAATTATAAGCTCCTCAAAGCTTTTTAGGAAAAAAGCTACCAGGAGGAATTGAAATTAATTAACGAAAAATGTTGAGGGGTGAAACAAAATAAAATATGTTTCGATTCAAAAACACATAGCGTATGATATACCTAAACAACATAGGCTCACGCGCCTCAATGATTTTTTTGGTTTTAATTCAAAATTTCATTGAGTCAGTCAATTACCTAAAGAATTGAATACAAATTTTGGCAAAATATTTTCAAAACAATTCATTACAACTGTAATTGCAACAAAGGCAATCTACTTAATTTTTATAACGAGTGGTATTCCGAATGTGCCAGCA
Organism: Calopteryx splendens; assembly: GCA_002093875.1. Classification (NCBI taxonomy): domain Eukaryota; kingdom Metazoa; phylum Arthropoda; class Insecta; order Odonata; family Calopterygidae; genus Calopteryx; species Calopteryx splendens. Next base: position 90,274 of record LYUA01000226.1, on the reverse strand, counting down.
AACCGGGAACTCAACGCTCCATCCCCCACAGGGTGTGACCTGTCATCTCATCTCTAATAAGAGCTTGAACACATTACAAAATATATCTCGGACAAAAATAGTGGGCTTGTCTCTCCATGTAATATGGCCCCGTGGCCTTTTTTCCACCGGGAAGGTCTCACCGAGCGAGTGAGTCTAATGTTTCTCTCCGGGTGCCAGGGAGGGGCACGGGGAAGGGGGGAAGGGTGAAGGGGGGAGAAGTCTCGGCCACCCCGGTCCCCCTCCCCCGTCTTGCTCCTGGCATCGGCTATCACGCACAAGGTCCGATGTCTGTGTTCAATCTACGCGTCGCATAGAACACAAATCTTAGACCCACACAATTAGGATTGAAATGTTAAGTTACAATAGAGACGGGTAATTCTAGTCGCCGAATTGTTGCCACTATTTTGCAGGTGTTTAGTTGCAGAGAATTATTTTAATCAATGAAATTACTGTAAATAATTACATAATTAAACTATCCGTAGCATAAAAATGAAATTATTAATTCATGAACTCGCAACGATTGATTTTCAAACTTACTTATAAATCTTTAGACGGTGATAATATATGCAATATTTTAACCTCATATCTTATCATTGTTTATTGGTAAATAAATGTTCCGACACAACAGGGACACTTTCCTTACCCCTTAAATTTTTCCTAAGCATAAACCTGGACATAAGAGAGCAGATAAAAACGATACCAAATATTTTTGCTAGTGCCAAAATACAAATATTGAAAGAAAAAATACACTTCGTTCCTTGCAATTTGCTTTCCATGTGGAGTCTACCGAGCGAGCTGTTGTCTGCAAAGCGACACTAAGCAAATACAGTGTTTTTGTAGATAGGCAGTCCTTATATCTTCCACTGAATATTCTTTTCTCTAAATTTTACCGTGCAGGCCAATCATTCCTCCTTCAAAAACTGCAGGATTTATACCTCCTGCAAAAACTGATACTTTAGCATAATGTTTTAACAACATAGTTGTCACTGAAGTCCCTCATGAGGCAATCATTTTAGATTTAACAACGTTGTTTGTAGTTTATTTAATATGACTAAATTGAATTAACGCTATTAGTTCGTCTTGCATACATTAAATATTACTAGAGTCTAAAATATTGTAATGCAACTTCTGTCACACACTATACTTCATTAAACTTCAGTCATGAAGTCATAAAGTTTGCGCAATCGTCCATACACCTGTTCCTTGTGTTTCCGATCATCATAGCCAAGTTTGAGAGGGGGCCCACGAGGAAGGGAGAGAGGTGGGGCCCCGGGCCTCCCGAAAAAAAGCCCCTCTCCCCTTACCCACAATAATCATGGAGAAACATGAGACCTCGCAGGTGTAACCTTTCCTTAGGAAAAAAAGGTGCACTGAGATATGGCATAGGCAGCCGAACAAATAAAAAAGAACAGAAAAACGAGGGGCTAGGGCATTGGTGCTGCTCGGGGATCCAGGCGTTGAATTCACGGGAAACGAGATCAGCCAAAACTCGGGTAATATTTTTATCGTCAGTTTACTCTGTCGAATATTATTTAGTTTGGACTGTATCTGAAAAATAATGGGTAATCTTCATTACCTTTATAACGAATCTTGAATCTATGACAGCTTCCTTTACCTCAAACCACGTACTTCTCCGCCTCTTTTATATCCCTGCCTCTTCCACATCGTACAACATTCATATTTCCTCCCTCCCTCCTCCTATCGAGCAACATCTTCTCTTCTCAGTGTCTTAATTTTCTGTCGATATCTCCTACCAACATATTAAATCACATGCGTAACACTAAATCATAACACTACCTAATTGTAATTGACTTTTATAGTGATAACTACAGCATTTATTAATTAATTCTGCAACGAGAAACAAATAATATGCTAGAAACGTTTTTCATGTCCTCCATTAACTTTTCACTAGTTACCTAAACGATATTTAATATAACTAAATAAAGAGTATTTGCAACAAAAATAGGAGGCATATTTGAAATGTGCTCAAAAACGCGATTTAGGCCCACTTGGAAACTGTATTCTAAGTAAACATTTAGAAATAAAAGGTTGTTAGTTTGTGCGGTAAAACCGTTCAAGTTCCGTATGACAACTGCTCTACGAAATACTATAAGGCTTTAATCTAGTTATATGTTCTACCAAAAAAGAAATGCGTTGACATTAGGTATATTATGACTACAATTTTTATTTCAATAAAAGTAGTATCACATAAGCATTCGTACGAAAATAAAACTTTTAAGTGAATAACAAATTAACCTCATAGGACGCACTAATGGCTTCTCTATAGAAATTGTGAGCGCCACCGCCATTTTATTTACCATCCAAAGAGCGAGCATTTCAAACAACGACGTACAAAAGACACGATTCTCTCAGAGGCCTCGGCGAGATTCTTAGCACAACCACCAAAGAAATATCGCTTATTAATTCAATTGTTCAAACCATTCATCTGCTTGAACATCGTCAGAAAACATCACACACGTCTTGGGTGCAACAGCGTATTAAATTCTAATCCAAAAACGTGCGTCCAAAATAAATGAACAACCAACGAAAGTAAGAGAGAGAGAGCATGGTGGCACTTACCTAAAGGTGTTTGACTCGCGGGCGTAGGCCACCACCGGACACCGTCATATCGTCGCACGGAAGAAGGTTGACTTCTCCCAGTGATCCTTTCGACAACAGTGATGCATTCCGAACTTGAGCACACTTAGTTTGCAGGTCGACGAGAAATTCAAGAGCCCCATCGACGGACGTCCGGCCAAGTAACAAATTATACTTGGATGTGCAGGAGAATTAGACACACAACACCGACGTAGGCACTAGAGTAGAACACTACAACTTGGAGGCAAATACGGTAAATGGAATTTATTACCGCAGATAAAGAAAACGAAACACAGAAATGCGAAAGATGATACATCAAATTGCCACACAAATCCGTCGGATTTTGAAAGTGCATCCGCCTCACTCTTAACGATTGTTAAGGAAGGTAATACATATTACCTTGTGGCTTACAGGTTAGAGTGAAAGTCAATAAGGTCTTTTGGAAAGCTTAGGACTGCCGGATAGTTTCTTCAACAGAAAATAAATCCAAGCGAATGACGAGGAAAAGAAGTCAACCGGCCCGCAGGAAACACCCTACCTGAATGAAGGCGCGAAAACAATTGAACACCGCGGCGCGACCGTGGCGCTGCGCTGTTGTTGCTGAGGCTAATATAACTACTGCCTCCTTAGAAGTTTCGTCCAGGCATACTTATGATAAAAAATCACCCCTGCATCTCCGAAACTGCATTGAGTCTGAAAAATAATTTTTTTCTTAATATTCTTTTAGTAAAAGTACCTTTTTTCTCTCCATTATTCCGAGATAAAATATTATTTGTTAGATTGCTGCTCCATATTTAAGCCTAAAATTTAACATCAGAGTAATATATCCTAATAGTAAAGAACGTTGTCACAACGTTGCTTGAAAGTCACAATGGGTAGAGCCGAATGTGCACGCAACATTATTGTTTGTGCACACAACGTTGCATGCATGCAAGGTTCGTAGAGTATGTAGAGTTCGTAGAGTATGTCTACGAACCTTGGCATGCATGTACAAATGACATACGAAGTTCCCACGACACAGTTCCCACCGAAACAGTTTTTTCTCTTGCAGAGTATTGGTATGTACTCACTGAAATGAGAGTTCTTTTAAAACTAACTGATATATTCGAAAGATGGATTACGGGATTTCTCCAATTGAGAATATCCTGACAGCGATGACCTGCTATTATGAAATTAGCTTCTGGCTGAAAATGTCTTAAAGTCAATTTAGTCTGGCCTAAGGACGCCAGCAATATAGTAGGGGTGCGTTCAGATTCGCAATTTCTTGACGTCAAAGTGCTTCGCTGCCATGGGAAGTCACTTCAACTCGCGGATATATATCCCGTAGCACTTGATCTAGGTCATTCACCATATTTCCTTTGATGGCCGCTTATTTTACTTCTTTTATTGCCTCTTCCAAGTAAGTGTATACTGAATAGTGCTGGTGCTTTGTTTATTTTGGCTTTGATTTTCCTTCCATACTTCATTCTCATTGTACCTACTTGGTCCTCATGGAGTTGGTAGATTATTCTCCTGTCATTTTAATCCACTTTTTTTTAGGTTTTCTAGCAATTTGAACACCTTGTTTCACCCGACGTTGTTAAAGGCCTTCTCTAGGTCTATGAATGCCATATAAAGGGGCTTATTCAAGTGTATCATTTTTTTCCATAAGTATCCTTAGGCTGAGTATAACCTCCCTTGTTCCTCCTCCGTTCTTCCTGAATCCGAATTAGTTCTTGGACAGGTTCTCTTCAAGTTTTCCTTCGAACCTTCGTCTGATTATTTATGCTAGTATTTTCGACGCATGTGACCCAGGAATCATTGTTCGGAGCTCCTCTCATTTCTCGGTACTCTCTTTCTTCGGCGTTACAATCGTCGCACTTTCCTTGAAGTTCGAAGAGAAGTTCATAAATCATAAAATGCCATCGCTGCACTGCCCCGGATTGTACCTAAAGGTGCTACAACAATAAGGAAAAAGTGCACTTTTCCCTCTTGCCTTGTGAGACAGTCATTGAAAAAATGGGGAAACTACAAAAAGAATTTTTGTCTCCCGAAAGGATTTTTGGGTGAAACTAGGACAAAGAGTGTGTGGGAAGCCTTTAATTGAAATCGAAATTAAAAATTTAAATTGTATAAATAATTTTATGTACCTAATCCATGTTTTTTTATATTATTTTCCCATTTACCGATTCCAAAGCCTCGCTTGTAGCTTTCGTTACCCTTTCTTTGAGTTGTCCCCACCTTTCTTCAGCTGAACCCATCCCCTTGCTCTTCCTTAGAATTCTCTCAACTTCTACTCCTTTCTTTCCTTCCCAGTCATTGTGTCTACATTCCATTTTCTCCTCCGAGTCCCATTTTCTATCTTTTTGAATTTTACATTACACTTTATCAGTACTACTTTATGGTCTGTTTGCATCCGCTCCATGTGTACCTATAACTGCTGTGGTGTTTAAACCAGGTATTGTTATGATTAAGCTATTCCTCCTGCCCCCCATCACTATTAAACATGTTTCTCTAGGAATACCATTAATCATTCCTCTAGTTTTTCGTATACACTGTCTATCTATTTCTTCCTATGATTACCTTTCAACATGTAAACCTGAATAGGAACCACGTTCGTTTAATCTCTACCAATAATATTCATCATTTGCCTACTCTATATTTGCTCCTCATCTTATGCTTTGTTTACTACCACAGCTCGCATAAGCCTAGTATATCAACATTTTCCCAATCTAACTTCCCTGTCCTCATCATTGTCCTAACATTCCAAGTCCCTATCCTGNNNNTCCTCATCATTGTCCTAACATTCCAAGTCCCTATCCTGATAGTTGCGTTCCTATTCTGACAATGAGTCTTCTTTTCTGCTGCTGTCGATTCGGCTGTGCAGTGCTACATTTTCGATTGATGACGACCTTGGAGGCTTTGCCAACTCGGACACGACACCCGCTACTTTGGGCCGGGCCCCGTAGATTCCAGGAATAATTTCCTTGATTGTGTTCATCATGTTTTTTGGGAAAAATAATTGAGGTGGTTTCCTACTGCCTTCCTCAACAGTGTTTTTAACTTGCTAACATCACTTAAATGGCCCCACTGGGGTCAGACGCCTTTTCAGCCACCTCACCGAGGAGCATGACAACCTTTTTTCTGAATCCTAGCCTTCAACCTATCTGGCAAGGATGACCCTACCAGGAGCCATTTTATGCTCCCGCCAGCACTGCCCTACGGGTCATCAGAACACGAAAGGCCTCTCACGATGTAAAGGTTTGTGCCATTTAAAATCATAATATTTTATGCATTGGAGAAATTTTATATATCTTGGAGAGTGACACGATGCACGTGGAAGGGATGTAACTATAGTTGACATTTGTAGGATGGAGAATCTTTGGAGAGGAAACGAGAGCATTAGATCTTGTGAGTTGAGAAAAATATTTCTCTCGGGTTTTGGTGCCAAAAATTGTAACAATTGCATCTAGCCTTCGTTTTCTTCGTAAAATGGCGAGGTTGAAGACAAAAATCCCCGAAAAAATTAATATTAAAAGTCAGATATTTTCGACGATTACGTAGATTCGAACTTGGGAGGAGCGGGAGGGGAGGGCGTGACACTGCCCTCCCCTTGTCCCTCCTGCTCCTAGGCCACTATGCCTCGTTAATTAGAAAAAGTTTTACATTTTTGGTGCTTCACTAATCCTGTTATTCATAGTGCGAGGCAGACTATGCCTACTTATTTCCTAAGTTACAAAGAGGGGATTACATCATCTCCTCCATCAAGCGCAAAGACTCCTGCACCCCGATGCAAGCTCACATTGAAACGCGTTGGACAAAATGTGACTCAAAAGAGAATTACATGTAAGTACTATTTTTAACTGGACACCCCGATTAAAAAGAGGAAAAAACGCTTCCAGGAGCTTCTTTTCGGAATATTGAGCAAAACAAGGAGACATTCAACACCATAGAGGGACGAGATGAAACAATGGCGAATCGAGAAAGTTTGTGACATGAGAGTAAGGAGGCACTTCGAGCAACACCTTTCGTTTCTAAATTTTATAAATTTTGTGACGAAAAAGGTGTTCCCCCCTCAACGATTGCACTACCCAATGAAGATTTACGAGGGAACAATCTCAAGTAATTTTAATATTCATGGGCTTATGGGCAGACAATAATTCATTCGTTAACGAACCTTAATGAGCTCAGTACGCCATGAAGCAGATCAAGTGCCATTAGCTCCATGCTACGGTTACTGCAGGTACTCGCTCAAGGAGAAATCCGCGAATAAGAATTCTTCTTCTTGCTTCAGCCTAGGCTTACAGCCTGTTCTTTAGCCATTCACATTCATTTGCTATTCATTTGCATTCATGGACAATGAAAAAATAGCTAAGACGATAATATTCCTGATGGGAAAAGAAGGGTTGGAAGACCGAAGAAAATGTGGAAAAAGTTCATGTGATTGGCAATAAACATTCTGTTTTGGTTAAACTCGATGCGTAACTTCCAGATAATGCTCTGTGTCTAATCCTTATTCCCATGTTTTAGTCCAAGGTCGTCACCGCACCAAGGCGGGATCCAAACCCGAGACCAGGCATACCACACCTAACAAACCGAAGACAATTATTCAAACCATTGACATTGTATGGCCACCCCGCGAATGCCTGGATGATGAAGTTGACTGCGCAGAAGCGATGGTGTGATCCGAAACAGATTTAATGTTTTCAAGTGCTATAACCAATAAAACTCAAAATCGCTCATTTCGAGACGCATGATCTACCGCCCCTGTGAGTGGGAGGGGAAGGGGTAACACGATTGGAGAGGGGAAGGGAGGAGGAGAGAGAGAAATGGGGAGAAAGGGGAGGTCGGAAAGAATGTTTGTTGCCATAACCCTTAGCACATAAATGTGATAGGTTATGAAACAACATTTGGTACAAACCGTGAGACGTTCAAACGGTGAATTACGTGTGGGTATTTTTTTGCGTAAAAAATAACCGACAGTATGGTTTAAGCGAGCATCAACCGTGTGTTAAGTGCTTGGTGCAGTAACTAGTGTGAGTTTTAATCACCGTCACAGGGGATATAGGTACGCATATTAGTTACCATAAAGCTACCACTAGGATATGTGGCAAGGGGTAGTTTCACACTAGGGACATTTACTGTCCAAATTAAATTTTTCTGAAAGGCTAGGAACAATAGTTGAAGTTAAGCCATTGAAACATGAACAATTGAAATGTGTTTGTGCATGCAATATGTGTACAAATTAATGGAACTGTCCATCAATTCCTGTGACTGAATTCTGTCACCTGTCTCACACTGAACACAAGGTGACACCCTTACTCCCATTACCTATATCTTTATAACAGGTGATGCAGGGCATGGCAACTACTTCACCGGGATTTCCTCATTATAGTCACCGGATCAATGCGAGAAGTAGGAGAGAAAAACTAAGAATGAAAAAGTTAAAATAATGAAGTTGACATTAATGTACGAGGGAGTACAACAGGAGCAAAAATGGATCAGTTGATATATTTTTAGTGGCGCATTGAAGGAAACTGCGTAACTGCGTAGCTGGGAAATTAGGAAACACTGCTTAGACGAATGAGGAGGGAAATAATGACAGGCAGAAGTTGCAGATGGAAAAGAATCGTAGACTTTAATTAAGAGGGTTAATATGCGTTCTCGGGGCAGGAGTGGGGTTGAGGTTCGGTTTAGGGAGGGAGGGGTGGAGAGAAGAGGGGTACATATATAAGTTACCCATGGAGAAGTATCTCAAAAGCAGTGAGAGTCGGGGATGCCTCCGCCTCTTGCCCCGAGAACACACCACTCTTCTGTGGAATTCTAAAGAACAATGGAAGATTTTTGGAGTGCTAGTTGGGGATAAATCGACTAGCAAAGCAAATTTGCAATTAAAAGTTAACGATAAAATAATAAATGGCCCTAATTTATTGACTTATGAAGTGAATAATTATTTTTTTGAAGTTTTTAATTCCGCAAATTTGAATCATGAGATCCGTAATACTGATTCTTTATCAAAGTCACGTGATACTGTAAATAAACCTGAATCCTTTTGTTTCGAACCAGTAGTCCCAAAAGAAGCAATTTCATTTGTTAGCTCTTCCTTTTGGTTAATCGCCTGCATGGATGGAATAAATAGTAGTTTACTAAAAGCTGTTATTAATATAATTGCACTTTTACTTACACACTTCTGTAATCTTAGTCTCGAATGGGGAGCTTCCTTCCATACTAAAACAGGCTGTTATAATACCCTTGTGAAAAAAAGCAGATTGTTTAAATATCCAGAATTATTGGTCAATTTCATTACTTCCAGTATTTCAAAAGCTTTGGAAAACCTTGTAAAATCTATAATTTTCAATTTTTTAAATAAAATAAATGGTATTAGCAGAAATCAATTTGGCTTTCGTTCTGGTAAACAAATAAAGATGCATTGGAAAACTGCATATAATTCATTTTATGCGGATGAATTCAAATAAGCATGCCGCAAGTTTATTTGTTGCAATTAAAAAAGTTTTTAATACGCTAGAACAAAAAATATCATTACAGAAATTGGAAAAAGCAGGTATACGTGGAATAGTATAAAGTTGGTTTAAAAGCTATATATATAT
>LYUA01000225.1:955713-971700 GCA_002093875.1 Calopteryx splendens | reverse complement strand
TTTACAAATGTATACGCAATTACCTACCTACTTTATTTTTAAATCCGATAACGAATTTAAAAACATTCACATAAGAAATAAAATATCACATCGGAGATAACATCGGAGAATGAGACAAACAGAATATGCATTTCCCGGATTCAAATACTATTCTTTTAACTAAGAAGACACCCCTCCAGTTTCAGGTCTAATCTATTTGTTTCTGAATGCAATATTAATCCCTATCAATCTCTTAAAGCTTATAAAAGTTATTACGCATCCTTGTGAAATTTAAAAAAGCTTTTATAAATATAATCGGGGGTAACAACTTTTGGAAGTTTCCTGCCGCAATTTTTATTTAAAATCCGACGCTTCTCCACCACCGCCAGTGATCTTTTCAGAATTTTTAACCAATTGACAGTATAAGAAACCGTTTGGATAGCGCTATTGTCTCCTTGTTCAGTTCAGTTGTATTAACTTCTGTCCCTTTTACGCAGTCCATCTTGCATATTCTCTTCCTCCTGTCCCGCTAACCTAGAATACTCCATTCAAAAATGGCGTTCAACAATCCGCTACCTCTCAACGTCTCCTTTCAACGTTTTTGTTGGCATTCTTCGAATTTCCACCACTAAGTCCTTCTCTTCACCAAAACTATCTGACACTTTTCACTGTCTCCCATTTTACCCACCTGACGGTTTTCGTATTTCCCCAAACCTATATGTAAAAAAAATACTCCAGCACACGCTCACTCTTTTACTTCGGAGGGAACCTAAAACTTTTAGAGTGAGAAAGAAAAATTATTTTGCAGCGGTGAGAATTAGAGCTGAATTTGAATAGAGTCCATTCGTCGCTGGTTACACCTCCGTCCTCATTCCGGAAATCGACTTAAGGTACGCTTTCATCCTGGCACGTGGTACTGTGCGAAGGCCGTCACATTAATCAGAGCAAAGGATTCACTCGGTCTCGAGGACGCATAGTGGGCTGAGAAGCTGCCATCGGTGACCGAATCTATATTCATCAAATGTATACATATGTTAAAAACCTTAAAGGAATAAATATAATATCCAAGAACATCCATTATGAATAATATTACAACCTAGAAATCTTGAAGTAAAATGTGAGTCAAGGACCCTTAAGTGTCGCACATCAAATTTAGATCGCTATCAAACGAAGGGTTTTCTTTGCATTAGGAGTCAATTTTTACAGGCATAATTTATGAATAATAATTTTACCATTCATGATTCAATTCAATTTACGAATTTCATTGATGATATCTATGTGTCGTGGTAAGGTGGTGAATTCTTCGTGCGGACAACAATCTTGAAAGAAACGCGTGCACAGACTAATAATATTAACAAGTATTTATTACAAACTGCATTCAGATACTGAATCCAAGCGTGTAAAACACTATCAAAAAGGACAGACAACAGATTGAGGAGGTTTAACTTTGGCCCCATGAGAAATCAAAATAGGTCGCGAGTGCCAATCCAGAGAATTAAATGGAGAGAAGGTAGCCATTTATATTGGCCAGAAATATCTATTCGGACGTCATAAAACTATCTGCAAAGTGCGTTGAAAAGGAATGAGTAACACACAATTCAAGGTTCAAACAAAACATCACGCTGTTTTATTCTCGTAGTTGTTGCACACAAAAACATTCCACATGGGATAAAAGAGCAACTCTACAATGTTTGCGCAAAAAAAATGGACAAATTGCAGTTTTCACAGCAGCGCTTTGGTCGCATGTAAGACATGCAGACACGGCTGTTTTCAAAGACATACCGGCCACGTGAAACAGAGACAATGTTTCGTGTACACCCTGTATTATACCGTTACAGAAAGAAATATATTTCTGAAGTCATTACTTAAAAGTTACGAAACGATGCTACGGGAAGATGGAAATGTATTTCTTTGGTAGTTCTTGCTTTTAATACCGTTAATTTACAAGGAATATATACAAGCAAGTACATTTTGTTCCCTTATTCCATCACTAATTAAATTTTATCATTTAAATTAGGTGAAGATAAGAACATATTAATAAAATACTCTGATACTCTCCTCATATCATCCAAATATTCTTGCCGAATACCCCATTGACGTTTATGTTCCCGCTGGCGGCCGAAATCATTCCGATGGATTTTTCGTTCACCGCACCGATCTCATCTCACCAGGAAAACAGCTTTGGCTTGGACGGGCTACAGATGTCGCCACTGTCACCGCCGCTCTCTCGCGGAACGCGAGGAACCATGGTGTAAACAACGGAAAGTTTCCGCGCCTCCCTCGAAAAAAAATACTGCATATGAAAGGACTGAGTCGCATAAAAAAATGCCGGGAGCAAACGCCACGGCGGAGCAATAAAAATCCCAGTGGCGCTCGCCCCGACCTCGTCCGTCTCACGTCCAAGGATTCTTCCCACCCATACCTTCTTCTTTCCTTCCCTCTCCCGCGTCGCCCTCATCCAAGACTTCCTTCGCAGAACCCTCCCACCCTATCCATGCTCCACCCTCCCTCCATCCCCTTTCCCCCGTCTCCTCTCCCCGACCACTCCCTCCCCTCCGCCCACGCAATTGGATGACGCACTCGGCTTAGCCTCACGCGCCGAGCTGAGCAGGCCTGTCACACAAGTTTAACGTTCGTTTTCATCCAACACACACACACACTCACGCGTACTCGTCAGACTGGCCCACGCGGGGGAGATCATCGGGAATTGAATGGGGCCCGTCGGGGGTGGCATACGACGCCCCACGCACTGACACACAGGCAAACATCAGTGAATACAATGGCGTCGGGAGTGGGCTATGCGGGGTTCACAAGGGGGTCGCAAATACCTCCTCAAGCATGGACGATGATGGGCTCATTTGAGGACGGAGGGTAGGCATAAACAAGTATCAGACACTTTCTTGTTTGAATCATATTTTGGGTTGAAAAAAAAATTAAATGTAGTAATTGAAAGAAAAGAGCGTGTATGGTAAAACAAAAGCTTAACTGAATGGCGGTATAAGTATAAATCCTTCTGATAAAGGGACTTATGCTACTCTGACGGCGTTATTTACCCTATTTAATTCCAGTAAACCTTTCTACTCTCGCATTTATTGTAATGGATGATACTAATGATGAATGAGTGTAACTGCATGACGCAATATTCAACGGATTCCATGCCTTTCATTATAAATTCGGCACCCTCAACACGAGGTGAGAGATGAAAAGGGCCACTGAGTGTTCCTTAGTTCCAGGCCGGGAGAGTGACTCTCCATAACTTAACCCTCACGTGAGTCCACTCATGGGCCGGGCCCATCACGAAGCGGGAGGGGATTCACCACTTACCCTTATCGCCCTATGACGAGGATTCCTTACGGTGTGCCAACTTTATGGAAAGTGTTGGTCAAAAGACATCGGTAGGAAAAGATATCCGTCCATCTTTGGGAAATTTTGGGAGATCTAATTGATCCCTATTTAAACACTGAGTTATACCGTTAAATCACCGTTAAAACTCAAATATCTCAATTTCATAAAATCCATGCGTCAAATTTAATTTTAAGAGACAAGTGGAATATTTGTATAGGCAAGAGAAAGACGCCAAATTTAGACGGTTAACCCCGAATTCCCACCTGGATCGTTAGCAAGAGGCCTTGAAATTTCCTATTAAATGACATATATATCCATATTTTTTCAAGAAGAAATTTTTATAAAAATTATTTTTCCTTGGAATGGTGGATGGATAAATAAAGATAAAAATATTTATGACTCTTTGCAAGAGAATTTTTGATTGAGAAATAAGTAATGTTAAAAACAACTACAATTTAAAATATCTTTAGCTGGTTTCCGTATGCCATGAATGTTTCGATGAAAAAATGATTGTTTTAGGATTAATTGTGATAATGTGACCAAATTCTGAGAAAGAGTACGTGAGCATAAACTGACGAAAACACATTAGAGTCGGCTGGGGAAGTTTAACCAAGCATTTAGAGCATATTTAGATTATTTTGATTTTTTTTAATAATATAAATCAAGCAGGCTGTGATTTAATATATATCCCATAAGACATAAGCTGGGTAAAACCCGGAGAATAGGCCATGAATTTCCGGCTTGGGAGAATCCAGGATTGAGGTCTAATTCCGCAGAATCCGGGTGAGTTGGCAAGCCTGGGAGGACTGCTCGTCGATCAGCACGTGTGGGCGTGCGTCAGCCGCCGATTGAGTGTCTTGGGCTTTGGCAGAGGAAACACGCCCAGCGGTTGAACGCCTATCGTTGCAGCTGATTCTAAATTGCCAAATGGGGATCTTCCCTCTCCCGAGCCACCCGAGTATGATACGGACACCACAGACGCCTAGCATCCACGTCAAATAATGCGGTCTCATCACTCGTGATGCCAGTCACCACTTTACACGTTTTACCTCGTACCTCGAGATAGGCATAATCGCAATGCTAAGGAGTTAGTAAAAAAATTATCATAACGACGACTTTAAGCTTAACTTAAGTTTGAAGAGCAGGTATTATCAGGGTTTGATCAAAAAGTAGTTGTCTTACCCAACCGTAGGTCATGGAAGTTGTGAAAAATAAAATCTCAACTGAACAACCCACGATAAACTGATCGTTATGATGTTCATTTTAGCTACAGAATTTCCAGTTCTTTATTTAATCATGTACTATTAAATTTAAAATAATAATATGTTGCTATAACATTAATAATGTTAAAGAAACAAGGGAGGGTATTTTAATTTTATCAGCTCATTGCATATACGAGGGTCATCCAGAAAATAGGTTTCGTTTTAGTCTGTAAGTCGCTAGGGGTTTTTTTTGCCAAATCTAGCAAAATTTTATGAAAAAAGGGAACCTTCTAAATAGAAAGAGAGGTAAAAAACTACATTAGTCTTAAAAACACGGTCACAGAAAGTCGTTCAAATGGAGCCCTTGATGTCGCGTCCCGCCACCTCGGTGCCGGTTCCATCTCGAGTTGTTGTGCGCTGAGTGATTCAATTTCTTCATGCCCGTGGTTTCAAATCGGTTGAAATTCTTCAACAGCTTGTTTCTGTGTATGGAGAGGGTGTAATGAGTGAGTCGATGATGAGGAGATGGGTTCGTGAATTTAAGGGGGGAAGACATTCACTTGAGTACGATAGTGGAAGAGGCAGACCCTCACTTGTCTGGAGTAAGGTGTCTAGTGTTTACTGATTCTCTTAGTGATTATGTATTATTTACAAAGAAGAGGTTTTGCAACCAAATATGTGAACAGTCTCAATAAGGAATGCTTCAACTTTTTCTCTAATACTGACTTCATTAGCTTTTAGGCTAGCATTAGCTATTAGGAACGAACTATTGGTTATCACTCAAGACCATGCAAATCCCTTAGAGATTCTAAGAGGGAATGACTGTATTCAAATACGGTTTCGGTTAGACACAGGATAAAACTCGTTTATGCGCGTTCCACCTGGCCAATCCAGACTGATCTTTTCTATTTATTTTACTAATAATATGACTTATATAGGAACATAATTAAACCTCATGACCCAGTTTACAAATATTGCAACCCTAACGCGATCCCCGCAGCAAGATTCAAACTCTTGGCCTTTGCATGAGACAGGTGTGACACAGCACCTCAGCAACTCAAGCTGCACTCTTTGTTTATTTCATGTCGAGGTTATAATGTTTTTTGTTATAAAAGGCCTTTTTATATGCTATTAATTTTTTTCGAATTGTTTGGGGCAAAAAGAATAAAATTTTTGCTGTTTATTTCCTGAATAGATGGTATCACCGGCGTAGCGTGACACTCAAAGCATTTCATATACCCTTTTCAAAACAATATTTCATATAAAGACTATGATTTCGGTTTGCATTATATTAGATTCATTGGTTTTATCTGTTTTGTTTCGTTCAGGTTTTATTTAATGAATTATTTTGTAGCATTATTGACTTTCTTTACTGCGAAATTTCCCTCAACTCAGGCATTTCGTCGGGTAAGGAACATCAAAGGCTTCAATGGTTTATTCTATCTGTGGCTGGACTCCACAAGACTGGTTTTACTCCCAATATAATCAAAACATTGGTTTCATAGTATTTTGCTAACTATCCATTTAGTTTTAATGATTAATTAGTTGAGGAGAGGGATTTACAAGGATGATGCGCGGGATGAAAGACTAAACAATCTTCAAATAAATCATTAATTTACCCGGAATACCAATCATTCGAAACCAATTCTACAGAAATTTGAGGCAAATATTTTGTGCTGCTGACTTATCAGTGACAAAGATAAAATAAAATTAGGGCATTACGTCCTTCCTTGACTGAAATAATGACCCCAAGAAGTTAGTTTCTTTGATCAAAAGCATAGAACGTGCACTAGTGTATTCAGTATCACAGTTATTGGTTTAACTGTCTTGATCAGTGGCATCACAATGTCTCCATAGCAGTAACCAAACTATATACCATTTAAAGCCTACTACTATCAATAAATATTATTCAACGTATTTATATTAGAGACGCACGAATGCTTAAGTCTCTAGTGACATTTGGTACTATTGGGTCATTGGAGCAGGGCAGAGGGATCATGTGGGAGAGAGAGGATTGAGGAAAACGAGTCCTCCCCATTGGCCAACGAAAGGCGCCCGATTACGTTCAATCCGACGGGGCGCTTATTGAACTTTTTTTCACGGCATTGCTCATGCTGATGCCGGAGCATCTCTAAGACGTCCCCACCTCCCATAGGATGCCTACACTAACGTGCAATCACGTGCCTTAGTCACAGTATCAATCTAATATCTAAAAAAATCGCGAAAATACAACCGTTGCTAGATAATACCTACTGAAATGAATTGTTTTCTTTTTTTATTTTCTCTTTTGACAAAATTATACATGTTTTATCAAAGCGATTAGTATGTATTTTATTACTTCTTCAATACTTACACATAATAAATACCAATAAAAATGACATGTACACGCGTAACATAATTCATATGTCAAATCTGTTCCAACAACTGAGCCAAGTAATTACTTTAACAACATAATATTCTAGCAATGCATTTATCAAACATTATCCAAATATACCCACTTTATAGCGGGGTTCTTTATATCCCCCTCAATATGAATGAAAAACTTTATAAATATTTTGAAGCGCTTCCAAAAAGTTTCAATTGGTACAAGGTATCAAGAAAAAATTATATATTTCTCTAAACAGCTCGTAATTATTCAAAAACCTATATTTTTATGTTTAACAGCTTTCACGCTCAGATCTTACTACCTTTCTTCTCTTGGGTACCTAAATTCCACTGTTTTTAAATTGAATATATTTCTGTTAAAATTTTATATTTAACATTAGTTAAACTAGAAAGAATAAAAATATTAATGAATAATTTTGAGTATTTTGTGCACTGCAAGCAGTGCATAAACCGACGAGTCATATTGTGGGCATTTTTTCCTTACGGTTATAGGGAAGAATTACCAAAATGTCGGTCCGATCCTAACTGAACTCACCTTACCTACTCATTAACAGCCGAAGTATCGATCGCTTCGGTAATTAGTCTTTACAGTTTCCACACATAGGTGCCTTTAAATTAGACGGCTCGCAGAAATCTATGATCCGCTTTAGCCACAACCCTACGCTGCTAACCTCGTTTCCTCAATGCACAATACAAGCGACAGGGAGGCATGCCCCACTCACCGCGATCCGCAGCACCAAGGACGACAGACCCTCATGGTGTCATGTTTTACGAGAGGCCGCTGTCATGTTCGAAGCAAGAGGGTGAATTTTGTTTATCGAACTCACGGCTACGAAGAAGGAAACTTAGATTTCAAAATTGCACTAACATACAAGCGTTTCCTACAGAGTCGGTTACGTCTTCATTCTTAACCACTATTTTCCCAATTCTCTTCCATTTTCTTTTGACCGTTACCTTCAGACTTTTGCCCTACCTTATCTGAACGATATCACACGATTTCTCAACCTTCGTCCCTATTCTCTTGTGAAGATGCCATCTTCAAAATAGGTAGTTTTCCTTTGTTAAAATACGCGCGTACCTATTTCAATCCCCATCCAAATAATTCCACCCACTTATGCTCCTCTTCTTTAACCTTGCTCTCTTTTTCACTTTTCTCCACTGCATGTTCGCTTCTTCTTCTCCCTTTGTCATTCCTTCCACCAAAACTACTTTCTTCATAACTGGAGCGAGGCCATAGAGTAAATACTGAAAAGACGGAACCATGGTGGACTAAAGGAAAGTTGCCCAAAGTTTCGAGCACCAATGTGGTCGAGTTTAGGAGAGGAACGTCTATCGAAGATTCAGAGGGACACCCTAATAGAGATACAAGAAAAAATAGAGGGACACACGGATACATAATAGGGTAATTTCTGGCACCATGTTTGGGATCGTGCCTGAAATGGTGAGAGAAGGGTTCATGGAAGGAAAAACGCAGAGGAACGTCAAGGACGAACAACGATATGAAAGAGATCGAAGACGTCAGTGCAAGGAGCTATAAAATAACGCGGAGGATGGTAAGGTACAGAATTATTTGCGGGACTAAGATTGTTGGATTTTCTACTGGAAGTTCTAAGATTGATTGTGTCTGGAAAAAATCACCTTTTACATTCTGAAGTGATTTCTATCGATGTTCTTGCTCTGGCAGAATCCTACACTTTCATGTCACCCCATCGCCGTTTTCGGCGAGGGATGGAGGAATACAACTGTAGCTGACAGAATTTTTTTCCCATTTGTAAACGCCTTGAACAAGGTAGTTCATGGGGGAGGTGTCCGACTGCTGAGGTCACTCCAGAATTTACGATTGGGATGTTAATTTTGGCTGAGCAGAAGCTGGAGGGAGGGAGGGGGAGTCGAGTGTCTCTCTCAGTGTCTACATCAACTTCATGGTGCCGTCGGATTGAAGGAACGCTGAAACCCGTGGTTTCCAAGAGATAATAGAAGGTAAATGAGTAACGCCTCTAAGTCCTTCCATAGGCGCCGCCAACGCCACCAGCATAACAGCTACAATCTGATTAACGTATACCTACGTACTTATCTCAGTTTTCTGCTTTAAGGTTGGCGGGTAAGGTAAGCATATCTCCTGCTTATTGATTTTTAATGTAAACCTCAGTTTTTATCAAACTCATGTATCATTTATCAAATATCTGCAGCATATATTGTGATTTCTCCACTCTTAGAAGATAATCAGAACCTTTGGCAATAATTGCATAAGATTAATTTATTCCACGGAAATAATGAAAATTCATATTATTGCTCGTACGTAAAAAATTTCATTTTTTTAGTGATATTCGTGGCGTGGGTCTAGTAGGAACCGACTAGTCGAGTGTTCTATCTTTACTCAACAAAGAAGAAACTAAAATTGCTTACTAAATTGAACACGTCACTTAAGAAATATTAAATTGTACCTTACAAAAATAAATAGCAAAATGAAAAATGAAAGGGGAAGAAAATGAATCAGGTTAATATAAAATCTGGGATAGAGGGAGAGAGCTATGATTGGAAAAGTATCTCAAATAAAAATCCGCATTAAAATTTTGCAGGTAGGCTGTTTATTGGTCGGATATGGCACCTCAAGTGATGATGACGATGACCTTGTTTTTCGATCGATAGTGGCAGAAAGAAGGTCTATTAATACCCACGGGAGTATTAAAATAAGGAGTGAATGTAGATACCGTAAAGCAGGTACTTGGGGCCATTAAAAGCTCGATAAATCTTCAATCCATCCCACAAGTGATTCACTCTTATCTTTCAAGGTGCCATATAAAATAATAAATCAATTAGTCTCAAATTTGTAGGCGCTCATTAGTAATGTAACCTCACACTTGAGAGAATAAAATATTATCACAATCTCCCTCTCAATCACAGCGTTTGATACTACGGTAAAGAATTTTAATGAGCAAAGAGAAGCAACACTGGGATTCCAAATAAACAATTTATCCCAGGGAAATGGTGTCGCAACTGTGTGGCATCGTCAGGTGATCCTAATGGTTTCACCAGATGATGCCACTTGTGAAACCATGATCGTGGTAATAAATCATGTGGAATTGCAGTGCTGTTTCCTTGTGCTCATCACGATTCAGAAATTCCACCAAGTTAAGCCAAAAACTGTTTCTTATGTAAAGAATCTTAGCAATGTTAAAAATGAATATGTTTATATTTACAAAAGTAATGGCCAAGCATAGATAAGCCTTTCATTTTAGGAAATAAATCCATGCTAACAGTACACGTTCTTCACACATTGAACTTAACAACTTTTAGGACCAAATATCCTTCATGTTTTTTAATTTGTTCAGTCTTTACATTGCTTCTCTCAATCACTGTTAGCAGCATACATGTGGAAACTTCCGTTTGGCGTCAATTTCGTCAACATTTGATTGGGGCAATTTCCCACTGTTCTTAAACTTTACTTTTTATTTGTTGGTAAATACAAAAATGGATCTATCATTATGTATGTTATTTTACTAAAAACGAGGGTTCTACATTTTCGACCAGAAGAAAACTACAATCCATAATAAAATATTTTTAATTGTTTGAGAGGAGGAAATAATGACAATTTAATGATATTTAAGGTGGAAAATTGAAGAAGAATACTTCATTATGATGCAAAGATATTGGTAATAAACTTACATCCACACATTCCGTGTTGCCTCTAAGTTTTAGAAATAATTCGGCAGTAAGTGAATTAATAGATAGGAATGGCAAATCAGTACTTGCAAGGTGTAAGGTAATTGTATGTCCTTTTTAGGCAGGAAATGCTAAAAACTGCATAAACAAAAACATCATGTGTGGTGCTATTGAGAGGCAATTCTAAGCATTTTAGGATATCCACAATTTCCACGAAGTCGCGCCTGATACTACATATTAAGCATTTTAGGAGACAAAGACCATAATATTGGTAAATAATTAATTCCAAGTATGTAAATAAATGTGAGCGATGAATTCAGACACCAATGATACTCATTCTAATCATTAATGGAAGAATAGTAGAGAAAAAATTATCAAGATCGATGGAAGTTTGCATCGTCGCAATCATCTTAGTTATTTCAGTAATAAAATCAATCGTACACCCTGAAAGGCTTTATGCTCGCAAAACATTAAAATTGAAAGTTTATATCGCAAAGAAGTTAAATTTATTGATGCAGTGCCTCGTGAAATTTCCACCTGATTTAGGCCACGTGGTTGAGGATTTCCTCTTATAAAAAAATAACTCGTGAGGTTTTATAAAATATCTATTTCTATCAACTATGAAGGTTACATGAAGAATAAAGCAACATCTAATAGATTCTATAGAGCACATTAAATGAACTTCATATCCACTGTCATGTTGATCAAAGCAAATAAAGCATTAAATATTAATCCTTATCTCCTCACAAAAATGTCTTTTTGCTTTCAAAAACATATATATATAATCTAATATGCAATAATATAATCAAATAAATCTCATAATTGTAACAAAATTTTAGATAAAATTATGAGGAAAAACGAATAATTATCGTCGAATTCTACTGGATCCATTATTTACGTAGGTTACACGAATTCGTGCATTTGTACACCATTTAATGAACAAACAGAGAAATATGCTTGAATGTAGATATTATGCACATTAAAAAGAGCTCTACATCTCTACTCAAGAGTGCACTGCAATTTGTCTACAAATTTGAAGTCATATGGTGTAAAGTTACACATTTCACCACTAGTCAGAAGAGATATAGTTTTTCATTCAAAATAAAATCATCCTTCTTGTGTGTCTTTTTTTTTAATTTCCATTATACTTAAGAAGTGAATAATAAAACCATATTATAGCTAATTTGATCATCATCTAAATTATAAGAACCGATATAAACATTCAAATTTCACTCAACGTAATTTCTAACACAATATTTAAAAGCACATATGTCATATAAAATATAACAATATATATTTGTAATCTTGTGTCTGCATCACTAAATCTATTACATTCTGTACCGAAGAATCATGTTTATCTAACAAAATATGGAAGGGCTTAAGCTCGTATCAAGTAAATCCAGTATGTAGCTGCCTCTCAAACGTTTCGATGAAGTTCGGAAATTTCTTGACAACCAGAAAATTATAAAGAATTTGAGTATAAAGAAATTGTTAGTGCAGGAGTTGATTCAAAGTTGTTCTAAATTTGACAAGTCTGGCCCCTGCTCAGACAGAAAATGAGGAAAAGTAATATTGGGTGTAACAACTTCAGATCCGTTTCGGCTTGCTATTTGCTCAACGTTCGGTTGCATTCGTACGTTGCAGAAGGACTTCATGAAAATAAACAGCAAAACCATGTTCCACATAAGCGTGAGATGCAATAACCAATGCTTCTAAATATCCCTCATAGAATCTGATTCGTGACTGGGGTCAATGATTCATCCCTTTCAAGTCGTAGCATTCATTTTAAATTGCCATAGCACTTTTCCAATAATCGTTTAGTCAACCGTAAATCACTAAATGGAAATATTGATCATTCTGCCATCATTTTACTGGATATCATAACATATTCACTTATGCATGAGCTATTTACATAGGTAAAATATTTATCCCTAACGTTCAGTCAGCCTATACATATCCACTAACATTAAACATTTTTCTATGAATCAAATAACAAAAAATACAAATATATAGCGTGATATTTTTAAACATCATTAGCTCTGTGCGATTATTTTTTTATTTAGAAATATTTATGGCGTTACGTGTATAATCGTCCAAAGGATTATTTCCAAATTTTTGCCGAAAAGTTTTCAGTGATGAAACTCCGGAAAATCATTACAGCGAGTTACGATTGCTCCGCAACCGACTACATCAGCTGGCAGCTTGACCTGGTTAAAGAACAGCGCCCATAGTGGCACCGCAAGGATCGTTAAATATCCGGATGAAACTGGGAAACCTCTAGTCACGTGACCAGCCTACACGAACGCAAGTTAACGACCAGATTACGCAACAATGCCGCATGATGTAGAAATGCGGAAGTGATCTGGTAATGTTATTGATTTTTCGAGTACTTAAAAAAAATGGGTGACGTTTGAACGGCAAGAGTGCCCCGGAACACACACACGGGGAGATCAAGCATTCCTAATCAGCTCAGAATGCGGGCCATTACCATCCCAAATAATATGCCATCCCTCCAGTTTAACTCATGTGGTTTCATTCATGAATTCCGAGCGACAGCTGATCGGGAATTTCAGCGCCATATTCCGAATTTTGAATGGAGCGACAACTCAAATACTGAGACACCACGAGTAGGTCGTAACTATGGTTCAAGTATCAGTTTTTAATATTTTGCCGTGATTTATCGCTTAGCCGAACCCACCTTCAGCCCTCCCCCACGGGGTTCATCGGCTTTGCGCTGAGGGAAACTGACACGACGTGGGCTGAGTTGGAGTTACGATTCCCCCACAGCAAGGTCGAAATATTAATGTATAATTCCCAACGCCACGGGAAATGTGTCGACATAGAGCGTTCACCTTTTCCGAGAATACATGCATATATTTCCTCACGCCTGCACGGAACCGGGAACCCATATTGTGGGGGCAAGTAAAGTTGGCGTAAATACGGGCGCAAGAAGCCATCTTGCGCTATTCACTTGTCGTCGGCCCTCCCCGATTTCCCGCCGCGACACGGACGGATTCTGGATTAAAATCTTCCGAACCCTCAAACCATGCGGGTAGCTGAAACTGTAGTAACATTTTGTCAACGGCTCCTGTTCCTTCGAGACCGGCAGCTGCTACTCCATACAAAAATGCTTCGACCCAAATTTAAACATGAGCATGCACGGGTACGAATAGTGAGCGCACAACGGAAATTTCGAAGCGGTATAAGAATAAGTACTACTTATACTGCTAGCATAAAGTCATGAGAAATTTTCCAATAAAGCTGCAAATCCGGTTCACTTCTGATCACTAAGTGTATATTTTCAACGCAAGCGTTCATAGTGTATCAGTAATTTGAGGATTCATATAAAGTTCGAATGCGTTTTGAGCTATACCTAACCTAGTTTTTAAGATAATACTATTGGATAAACAAACACTATAGCCAAAAGAGTGTGTTGAATATTCAAAATTGATGTAAAGACAAATATTTTTCGGATTGGAGTAAAACTATTGGAAAATCACTTGGCTGCTATGACACTCGAAATATACTGTGAAAATATTCTGCTAACTCATCCAATAATTTCAATATACCACCCGGGATTAAAATCTTCAGAGAAACATCACCACTTGCCTCGAATTCAGTTTCATGACCACTCATATCACAAGCTTTTACTGGAACTATCGAATCATATCCTCTTATACGCTTAGAGAATTGCAGATCTTTTCAGATTCTAGGGATGTTCCAAAATGTGAAAACCTCACGAAAACTTTATAACATTCGTTTAAGTGACTTTAAACCAAATAGTAACACATGTCCCTTGAAATAAAAAAATACATCACATTGAATCCTACTTACGACAAAAGAGGTCACTACCATTAGGTCAAAATGTCATGAATTTGCGCATGCGCTGAGCATCTCTATCGCACCACTACTTCGAGCAAATGCAGTCACGGGCTAATAAAAAGTGCATTATAATGCATGTAAATTTGATAGGTGATTTTCTTAACGAATACGATGGTTTGAGTACATATATACTTCATTAGTAATTGAAAGCACACTTCCTCGTTTTTATATAGGTACCTATACACTTCATTTTTGCTACACCATAAATTTCAATGGCAAATCGCCAAACTAGTATGGTGTGCGGAAATAATACAAGCACATGTGGATAACTAAATAGAGTTTTTTAAACCGTATTCGTCATCCGAATGACGCTCATGGACCCAGTAGATTTAAATTATTACAAAGCTATCACCTTTCAGTCATGGCACAGAAAAACTGACGTGAAATCAGGCTTTTTTAAGCATTTGTTCTGTAACTGAAGCATTAATATTTTGCGCTTAATTACTTGAACGTTATATTGAAAATTATGGCACCATTGAACAATTATTTTACAAAGGAATCCCTGCCAAGTCTGTTTTCACTTAAATTAAGGTAGCCAGAAGAACAGTAGTCGTATTTCGATGGTGCTTAAAAATAAACCTCTAATAAAACTAAAGTATTAGTGACTAATTATATACTTAAAGATATGAAAGTAAATAATTCTGCTACAATCAGTGTTTCATTGAATTCAGTAACTCGGCAAATGAGGTATGTGAATTAATCGAAAAGTGGATTCAGGTCATACTGAGTGGCAATGAATTGTTGAAGAGTGTGATAAAAGGTAGAATGTTGGGTAAGCGAGGGAGAAAAAGAAGGCATGTTAAAAGGAAAGAAGGGTGGCAGAAGGTATGCAGAAATGAAAAAAGGGTTACTGTAGTGGTGTGTCTATCAGAAACCTACCTTAACCGGTAGATTACCNNNNTACTGTAGTGGTGTGTCTATCAGAAACCTACCTTAACCGGTAGATTACCATCAATGATAAGAGCGAAAGCAACTCAACAAAACCATTGAAATATTTATTTTGCACTGGAACACTAGATAAAACACTACCTACTGTCGTAATCAACGTCCCATCAGCTTAGTAATAGAATGGCCAGTTTTTCGAGCATAGTTTAATCAAATATTAGCAAATATTAATATCACTTTAGCTCTGAAATAATGACTTTATTCTCAAGGTTTATTGATTGGTTTTTGTCCCCTAGTCATGATGGAGTGAGACCTCACCCACATCGGTAAACCACTGTCTTAAGACACGTGGGTCGGAGGGGGGTGTGAGGAAACAAAAACCAAAATCACAGTCTCCCCACGTCAATCCCCGATCAGTCCAATCAAAACTCAGCGTCGTCCTTTCATTGAACTTGCACCAAGCATTCCAAGCATGAAATCACCGGCCATTGAGAGCCTCTCGGGTCACCCTACCACCTCCCTCTCATCCTCCACGGATGAGAGCGAATGACAACTTTCTTGAACTCGATGATCCCGAGGGCAAGATCGCATCCTTATATTCTTGGGCCTGCGCGAGGACAGGATGTCAGGACGTCACCCACACAGG
>LYUA01000225.1:834411-860853 GCA_002093875.1 Calopteryx splendens | reverse complement strand
AAGTTGCATTTAATTTCTTACATAAATAATCAGTATGTTCTTCCCATGAGATATATTACTCATATATATTCCCAAGAAAGAAGGGGGAGCAAGGAAATGTGGCCAACAGAATTACTGACCAGAGAAAATCTTACGAATTTTGCTGGATTACATGGTCAATCACTTATCATATTGCATATTGTTTCTCATTTTCATCCCTACCATATATGTACTCCCAACTGCTAGTCCCCCTGTCCCACTTGCAACCTAAGACAAGAGGATCCTCTTTTATAGAAAAGAATTTACATGCACCAGGCACTGCATCACCCATTTTTTAGGAACCTGAGATCTTCCTTCCAAAATGGCTCTATTGAGCCTTTCCCAGGAAGTTTTGTTTTAACTCAACAAAAAATATTATAATTTGGCAGTTGAAATTAATTCTCAGGCATAATTAAGTGGAGTCAGTTTATATTGAGTTGAAGCAAACACACAGTTATTCCACTCATGATTTTTTTAAATCATGATCCAGGTTTTTACAGAAAACATAATCAGGGGAAACTCCTCGAGAGATTTCCAAATATATGTACCCTCAATATATGTACCTCCAAATATATGTACCACCAGGCCAAATAAAATAAATGACAAATGAATGATACATGAAATTAAGAGTTTTGAATGGAGAAAATAATTACGAATGCAAAGTAGCAGGGAGCTAAACGACCTCTATCTCAGAATTGTTATCAGATGAAAGAAACTCAAGAAAAGGTTGACTCTACCAATAATTTAGACTGGATCAGATCCCAACCCTTTTAGAAATGATAGGTATATCAAATAACTGCAATTAACAAGAATTAAAACCTTAATGCAACACTGATTTAATGTGGTTAAATTTTTGAGCAATAAACTATATCTTGGTAACTTAAACCATGGTTCTTGGTAAAGGGTGTCAGGGTATGAAATAGGAATATTTTCAATGGATAGCTATTAAATTAAATGATTTATGTTGTGCACTTCCACTGTAAAAACTGACCTGCTTTCCAGGGGAATAATCGCCAGGTTCAAAATTTTATAACAGTCACCTTACCACTCAAAACCATTGTAGATAGGTACTTCTCACTTTTAAAATTCTGTTATAGAAATCTTCAATATGTATTGTGGCATATAATTTTTTCATTGATATTATCTATGGATTGATTTCCTTTAGTTGTTTTACACAGAATACTTACGTAATATAAAGAATGAAACCCAACTTTCAGGTGGTGTAATTTTTTAATGTTACTATCCCCATTATTATGCATACATCCTGAAATTATTATGAATTTCCACTGTAATTGTTGTTTCCCTATTTCAGCTGTGGAATAAATGCTAGCCCAGTAAAGAGCCAAGAAATCTTTTTTTGTGCACTTTATAACCTCACAATAGGAAATGCAATGTTTGAGTTATCTGACAATGTTGGGTATTAAATAAAATCTTTTGGACCACAAAATCCATAACAAACTTAGATAAGCCTGTGAGTCCTCCAATTATTTTTCAAAAAGCACATCATACAAAAGAAATCACCATACGAGTATTACATCCAATTAAAAAATATTTTGATGCTAAGTTTCCATTAATTTCTCATTTAAATGGTGTTGATTTGAAAAAACTCCTATAAATATTAGTGAAATAGCCTATCTTAAACAACATTTCACCTAAATGTGGCCTAAAAATATCACCTACTCTACTACTATTATTTTGTTTATGGGTTAAAAATTTGCCGTGAAAAGTTATTGTCATTAATAATTAGCTTACAACCTGATTTAGTTATTACATAGTAGATTAAAGTTTCATGAAAGATATATTTCATGGCCATATTCATACTTTCCTATTTTTTCATCCCATAGGACAAGTCGTACCATGGGCGATTTGTAAACACTGCTCATGCTTTTAGAGAAGTGGCTTCTCAATATGGTGCAAGGGAGTTCTACAGAGGCATTGTCCCTATATTATTTCGAAATGGGCCCAGCAATGCAGCATTCTTCATACTAAGGGAAGAAGCACAGAAACCCGGTGTCTTATTCTGGCTCTCTTCTCCTAATCAATCTCCAGCTGCTCGTGCACTGGCAGATTTCTGTTCAGGGGCCTTAATTGGTGAGTTAAGTGATATTTAAAACTCATTTAAACTGTGAAGGTTGAACCAACACAGTGACTGTGATTTGCATTTGTCTGCTAAGTAACTTCTACTGTACACTTGGAAAGAGTTGAAATATTATTAGTCAGCCTTGGCCCATATTTAAGTTCCACCATCATGTGTATTGGTCTTTGAACAAAGTGAACTCCCAAAATAGCTTTTAATGTAGTTGTATTTATCATGGCTAATTTCGCGATCTCATTTTCAGTCTTTTTTTATTTGTCAAAAATATCAGTTTCCATGTATACCATCTAATTTACTTTTAACCTGATTTCTGTATGCTACTGAAAATTTTAGAAACACCTGAAAATTGTTTTCATCCATTCTTTATCACTTTTGTAATTTCCATTATTAACAAGCCATCCTTGATATAACTACATCTTTGCATTTTAGTGAAGAAATTGATTGATATAGTGTTTACCTATGTAAGTTTACATTTGTGTAAATACTTGGTAATTCCAGTATCGGTTGATGTTTCTATTGCTGACTTTTCCAGTGATTAGGGAAGGTGCTGTGTTTCCCAAGTATTTAAAATACATTTTTAGTAAATTTTAAAATTTACCATTGACCTTATTCTATTTAATTAATAGAAATGAATTAAATTGCAAGCATTTTCTCAAGGCTAGAATTTAAAATTGAAGTTTTGGTATATAATCCTTCGCATTAGGCCTTCGTTTAATAGGCTGATAAGTTCATAAATGTATTTATTATGCGAGATAACTGAGTATATAAAGAGCAGTTTTGGTACCTACCCTGCTCTCTGAGGTTGGAATTGTTTAAATCTTATTTGAGGGGCACTTGGAAATGATTTACAATAGCAGTATTGTATGAATGCTAGTGTCTGTTGGCGCACCTGCTAGTGAGGGGATGGACTGATACTAACATGCCATGCATATGCTAGATGGCAGGTGCAACCAGAGTGTTTAGCAAGAGCACGGGATTAATCTGTTAATAAGCAGGGAAACACATGGATAAAGGTGGAAGGTGACAATCATGTACAAAGCTGAACTTTTTGGTTTTTATGGAAAAAAAGGTGTTGAAACTGCAGAAAACATTCTTAGGCATTCAATTGTGATGTGTTCATGAAGTTCCTGCTCTCAAAAATTCAGTACTGGATTTGTGTCAGCATCCTGAACTCCCAGTAACATTGAGATCATGTCTGAATTGATTAATGGCAGATTGGCACACAAACTTTGATGGATTGGTTATTGTGACATGCCTTGGGTGTGCAACCCTTCACACTATTATTTGCCACTATTTGGATTTTGAACATAAAAAATGTGTGCACATTGGGCTCAGAAGAACAAATGGGTGTAAGACTATCATCAACTATCGGAAATGCACAGTAAGGATCCATATTTCCTTGAGAAGCCGGTGACTGGTGATATCATGGTGTCACTACCACATAACCAGAATCAAAATTTCAATCCATACAATGGAAACATCCAGGAAGTCCCCAGGCCGAGAAATTTTTTGCTACTCCATCTGCAGGCTAGGAGATGATCCCTGTCTTTAGGGCACTTCAAGCATACTACTACTCGAGGAATGACAAGCAACAGCAAGGTGTACTGCAAGATCGTTTTAGAGGTTAGACACAGGATTCAGAAATGGTAAAGGGGGGAAAAGTTTTGCTCCAGCATTATAGTACATGGCTCTTCAAACAAAGTTGGCATTGCTACATTTCAATATTGTTCCCCACCTGCCCCATGTTCACCAAACCTCATTCCATCTGTTTATTTTTTATTCAACAACATGAAGGACTCGATATGAAGTAAAAAACATTCCCAAACAATGAGAAACTACTGACATCTGCCCTTGAGTGGTGGCATAGTATCCCCAAGCAATGGTTCCCCAATGCCATGAAGTTAACAAGATGTCCGGAGGGAATTGGTTGGGAGTACATTGAGAGATCCTATGTGTTTTGAACCATGTTTCATAATAAATAAGGTGCAAAAATCTAAATTGTAAATAGTTTCCAAATGCTAGAATAAAATAGTGACTCCAATTTACTTTTGTGAAAGGTACAATTATTGGTTAACACCCACATTTTACGAATTTGCTTTCAAAACAGTGACTCCTATTTTCATGTTTCATGTAGGGCACATATAATACAACATGGCATTTTTTTCTGCTGTGAGATTAGATGTAACATACGTATGTGATACTCAAAGCGAGTAAACTATGAGAATTCACTGAAGGTATTATTGGCGAGAGTTGGACTCGGAACAGAGGACCTTCCAATTACTGGTGAAATGCTCCATCAAGCTAGTCCACCTTCTTTTTGAGAATGACTGTTGATGGGACTTCGAAGGAGTCAGAAACTGCATTTTAAGGTCCTTGGTTCTACCTGTGATTATTGTTTTTAGTAAAAACAATGCATATCTATGTCAGTTCTAGGTACGCACATTCTGCGTACACAAATTTACTACTCTCAGGTTACCTGCATTGTGGTCGTAGTGGATAGTATAGTGGACATGGTCAAATTAATTACAGATAAAAACCTAAGGAAATAAAGAAAGATCCCTGAAATACACCTGCACATCGATGTAGCCAAATTATTTGATTCTTTTTTTGGAGGAGACATACTTGGAACTTTAGTTGTTCAAAGTCACAATTTCAGTTTTCCATCCAATGCATTGGAAATTTTTTTTAATATGATGTTGGTAGCTGATGCTTTTTGCCCAGTCTCTGTTTAGATACCAACTGACTACAAGAATCAATTCCTTCTGACACATCCTACAATTATATCATCCAATTTTCCTAAGTGTCAGAAGAATCTCAAAGCTTAAATGACAGAGTAAAAAATTAGTTTGGCTTTTTTTCAAGAGTATAGAATGTCTAAAGATAAAATGCTCTCTGATAGTTATCATTAATCAAAGTCAACTGACTTACCTTTTTTTTCTTTACAGGTGCTTTTATATCCACTGTCTTTTATCCTCTTAATGTAGTCAAGACACACATGCAGATTCGCCTTGGTGGTCCATTTGTGACCCTAAGAGAAATATTTTCCGAAATATACAATGAACGAGGGTCATGGAGAAAGATGTTCAGAGGTGTCCATGTCAATTACACTCGTGCCCTAATAACGTGGGGTGTGATTAATGTGTCATATGAAGCATTGAAAAAAATGCTCACATAATGAAAAATCAAATGAGAATAATTATGTGATATTGAATTTGAACATGAGTAGAGGTGGCTGTCATTGTGATATCTCGCCTTGGAGTTGTCCGTTCTACATTGTGGATTCAGCCAAAAACAATAGCCAGTGGTAGAAGATGTCATTCCAATTTCTTCACATTTTATCAACTCACTGCTTACAATTGATGTACAACCTAAGAAATTGAACCTTTGCTTGCATGATAAGTTCAAATCTTCCATTTCTAATTATGGATAAGCTACAATTTTCATATAGCACAAAAACATTTAGCATTTGATTACATTTTGGTGATACATTAAGCTCAATTCTAACAAAAAAACCTCCTGATTAGTGTACAATGAAGTCTTTCAGTGTATATTTTGATGTGTTAACTCCTAAAATTGTATTTATGAATGAATTTCAAGGAATTTTGTGTATGCTTGATTGCACCCTTTTACTACTGATTTTGTGATACTTTTGTTATCCATTTTGTGATCATGTTGTTCATTTGGATTGTTGGGATGGAACTGTTGGTTGAGTGTTTTTAACGAAATTTGTGTAATTATCATCAAACATTTAAAAGTGCAACTTCCAATGTGAAGTGTTATTTATTTTTACATAACACTTGAAAGAAGAATGTTAAATTGCTTGGCTAATAAAATTGTAATATATATTTTTTAATGATCCACTATGTTGTTAATCTGTTGAATGATTACATTTTTCAATGTTTACCGAAAACTTGAATTTTATTTTATTTTCATAGCAGCTTCTCATTATTTATATATTGATAAAACTTTGTTTGAAGGTGGTTGTGTTTTGTAAATGAAAAGGACCAATGCAAAGAGTTAGTTATTCTGCAGTTTGAAGGCAAGCAATGTGTGAATAGAAGTGATTGACTTGACTTTCGATGCGTAACAAGGGTGAAACAAAAACTGTTGTGGTGACTCAATGATGCACTTGGAGGTCATATTGTTCAAGTTCATACAGTGCATTTGTGTATTGAATATTTTCTAGTCAGGTTAGTGCTATGTGAAGAGTAAATTATTCCTTAAGAATTTGGAACATTGCATGAATAAGTTTTTATTCTAATGTATTCGAATTTTTATGAGAATTACAAACAAAAACTGCTTCATTATATGAATATTGAAAATTGTTTTAATTATGTCCTAATAAAAAGAATCATTTATGTTTTAAAATAATTTAATTTTTTTATTTAGAAACTAAAGATATTTTACAAAACTGATACACATGTTCATTAATATAAATATGTGAAACAAAAATCTTTTCTTTTCATTTAAGTTATTGTACACTCCACATTGTTAAAGGATAGCTATCCCAATCTACTTAAAAATAAAATACAATTTATATATAGGTAAATGAACAGTTTCATCAACTAAAAAATACAATTTCCAGTTTTATATCACACATTTTTCAATAATATACAACTTGACAGATTGTTCATGGGAGTTTTGGCATTGCATAAATAATCAACTTACCATTATGAAGAAAAATGATTTTATTTATAAAACATTTTAAGCATTTTCTTGTGTCGTGGTCCTGGCGGCTACGCATCTTTCTCTGCCTTTCACAACCATTCATTCATGCTTGGTAACTAGCTTAATTTACATTTATATTGTTCACTCCATATTTTATATTACCCCCTTATGTTAAACATTAAGATTGAAATGAGATACATAATTAGTTAAAAAGACTTCACCATTGTAACCCTGATAAGGTCCTCCCCAGGAACATATACTAGGATCTTATTTATTATACACGTACAATTTACTTAAGGTATGGAAAATCACACTCAGCCTTGAATTACTCTTAATAATGGCCTTAAAAGGATAAGAATTAAGTGGTCACACCTTAAATGGCCCCAGTTCATGCAGCTATGTTTATTTTGGGTTGATAGCTCATCAAATAATGTGTATGTTATTGGTAGGTACCTACCAATTACAATAAGCATTTAAATAATTGACGAAAAAAGTCGTTCTGGCATCAGTTAAACTTAATTTATCCATTGAATGATGGTGAAATGTTCAAAATTTGAGTGAAAAAATGTTTTAAGAGATTAAACACGCCTATGGGTACCAAATTTATATATAACCAACAGATTATCAAGTAATTTCTTAAACAGACAAATCCCAGCATAAAGATGTGCAGTAGTTGACATTCAAGCCAGCTGGGTCATAATTAATCTTTATGTATTGTTAGTATATTATTTTGTGTACAGCACTTGCAACAACAAAAAAATCACATTTTTTCCCATACATTCATATATCCCTCACAAAAATGTATAATATTTGTAAGTAAAACTACTAGTTTTATACTTCATTATGTAACCTAGAATATAGTATAAGTTTTATCTACAGGAAACCCACATAAACTATTAATTCCCATACACCTACTAAAACTGACCAGTTGCTCGAAAATTGTAGTTGACCAACCTACATCAGTCAGATACCAAATATTAAGGATACATCTCTCAAAGCTACAAGTCAACATACAAGTTCTCTAAAACAGGTAGAATTTTAAAATAAAATATTTTAATTCATATATTTTCATTAAAAGGTGCTACACAAGGAAGTATTGATTTGAAAAGCAGGTCATTCTACTGCCTTGGGAACCAACTGTGTACTAAATGTAATAATGCATGATAAATATGATCTGAAATACAATCGAATTATTCATGCAAATAAAAAATATTTCGTAAGTATAATGACAGGAAGAGTAACTTTAAATATTGGAAGATGGAACACAAGTTTTAATTTTATAATATTATTATAACAATATTCTTAGTAGAAGATTATTGGATGAATGAAAACATCAATATGAAATTACCCGCACTCAATACTGAGAATGATGATATGTCTAGCCTAATCCATTTGTATTTATGTCATGAGACTTTATCAGTTGGCACAATTTATTGGGGTTTTAAAAGCTTTGTAACCTGAGGTAATACTACAAGACTACTTTCAACAAGTAAGAAACATGAAAATGTATGAACCATGGTGAATCAAGCCTGCAACTTGAAAATAAGCTGATAGCACACTACCCACCCAAGTTTCAACCACTAGTTGGGTATCAGCTAGGTATTTATCTTCAAGTCTGCAAAGTTTGCATAAATGTCCAGGTAAAATCACCATTGAGAGAAGCATAGATTTGAACCATCTCAATACAGGATTTTAAAAAGTCACTGAAATTGGTCATTCACTTACATAGAATACATCACCTCTGCAGGTACATGAGAGAGTCTGTGATGCCTTATTCTAACCATAGTTACAGCTCTTGGTAAGGATCCAACAAGAAAGTGGCAACCCTGATACCCACTGAGCTAAGGCCTTAAGCCAATACCAATACAAGCATGTATCATTTAGGCACTTTAATAACTTCACAAAATTAACTTAAATACAGGTATCTTTTGATATGGAGTGTCTGAGTAATTTGGCAAACTCAATGAAGAACATTCCCAACAATAAATATCCCATATTTGTTGTGTTATAAATATATAAAATTTTAATGTGCTTTCCTTTGGAATTCCTGAGAGTAAAGAGGATTCATTAATCAGGATGATAATTATTTTAACCTGATGAAACATTGCTTAAGTTATTTGAAAAAATAGCATCCCATTTTTATTAAAGATTCTTGGCTTTTTTTTACCAAAATTTCAATTAACGATGAATTCATCACAAAAAGAAGTAATTCTTGTGGCCAAGGAAGAATTAAGGTCCTATAATTGAATTTCCTGATCAGTGAAGATAATAGGAAAATGAGTGGCACCACAATCCCAAATGTGTGAATTTCATACACTGGATGGTTTAAGTATTACCTAGTGAGTGCAACCCTGATTTATCAGACATTGATGTTAAAGGTTGTTAATGATAGTAGTAAGTATGGCCATTTATGATTAATAAGTGTCACAGTAAATTTAAGAAAAAAATGCCTACATTTATACATAAATGTTAGATACTAAATACATCACATAAAAATCACAAACTAAAATGCTAAATATGGCACAATTGCATATTAAATAGTAAATGTATTATTATATTATATAATCCACTTATTATATATACATTAACTATATTTCATGGAGGTATTTAACTACAAATATCATGTTCACATTACTATCCTAATGAAAATCAACTTACCAAATTAATTTAAGTCATGGTAGCATTGAACATTAAGAGAGATTAATCATCTGTATTAGAATGTAAGCACCGGAAACCCCCTGGCTACCGAAGTAATGCATTCTGAACCTAGTTACTAAAATTTTGCTGCAAAGGAAATAAATAAGGGGAAACAAAGACTTTCTGAATTTTTCATAGGCATAATTTTGAAACAATTGAACTTGGCCTTGTCAAATCCACAGAAAATGTGACTGAAATTTAAGAACAGTAAGAGTAGTTAATGCTTGTCATTACAAGCCTATTCAACATATGGAGACAGCACACACAAAAATGCTGCAATTTTTAGGACTGCTGCGTCTGTAGTGGATTAATACAAGTTGGCATATCATATAGGTATATTTGCCCAGACAAGCAAAGGTTTGGTAGACTATTAGAATTTAGAAACAAAGTTATGAAATAATAAAGTATGCTTAAAACAAATTCATTCTAATATTGGTCAATATTTATCTTTATTGTCATAATATTTTATTATTAAAGTAGGTAAATAATACATACATGAAA
The DNA here is from genome assembly GCA_002093875.1 of Calopteryx splendens. Lineage (NCBI taxonomy): Eukaryota > Metazoa > Arthropoda > Insecta > Odonata > Calopterygidae > Calopteryx > Calopteryx splendens. Next base: position 850,874 of record LYUA01000225.1, on the reverse strand, counting down.
TTCCTAAAACCCCTGAGTGACTGCTAAAATATGTATACAACACATAAGCCCTTACCAAATATAACACAATGTGGTATCAGAGCATAAATAATAATTTTTGTAAGCACATGAAACCAAATTAATTTAAAACAAAGATAGAAATCCATGCTTAAATAACTAACCTTGATTATGCTACAAAGTGAAATCTGCACTATTATAACTAAAAGCTGTTACTTTAAACATTATTATGGAGGACATTGTATGTCTGTATTTCTCTCAAAATTAAAATTCAGTCCATGTGAAAACAATAATTATTTCCTCTTTATAACTAGCATTAAATGGACTAATTCAGCGGCAACACAATGAAGCTGGATTAGAAAAATTGGATATTATCTTAATGTTCATATGTACATACTGGGGGGAAAAACAAAAAGTCTGAGGTGACATAAGCTTTTTCCATGCACATTTTCCCAATCATATCAATACCATACTAACAATTGCAATGGCCCTATGTATTTTAAAATGGTAGTTCATATTAATTCTTTATGACAATATTAGATAATATGAGGTGTTCTACAATTTTACTTGATTGGCAAACTCAAGCTTCCATTCATGAATTCAGGGCCAGGTTTTTATTCAGGCCACCATTCTGAGAGAAGAGATCTTTATGTGGAAACAAGAGGGAGGAGGTGGAGTTAGAGGCAGAAAAGAACAGGCATGAGATTCAATACAAAATCTTTATTCATGATTTCTTAGAGACAACACAAAATTAGAAAATATCACAAAATAAACTCTAATTCTGCTTTAACTGTGGGTAGTATGCCCAATACACTGAATTACAGAATTACTATTTGCAAGAGATAAGGGAAGAGGTAGTATGGTGTTGCCCTTCATGATTATCTATTTATATTGAAATTTGAAATGGTAACAGCATTTATGAGCATGGCCTAAATATATATCTAGGGTTCAAAAATCATACCTAGGGTCAGGTGAAGTGTTTTAAAGGCATACTTTTTCCTAGATTATGTTTACGCTGGGGAAAATAAAATTATTGAAGTATTCTAAAATTAATTTACCAAGACTTGATTGAGTCCTCAGAAGATTTTTGGATGCATTCACTCAAATTTAGAATGAAATTAGTTCAAAGAAACCTTCACAAATATGGTATGAGGTTAATTTTGATTTCTTCCATTGATGGAACCTTCTAAAATGGTTTTTTTTAAATTTCATTGGTAATAAATGGACAAAAGAGATTTAAAAAATATTTATGAAGCATTAGAAAAAGATACCTATGCAACTCTTGAACACCAACATGAGGAACAGGAAAGACAAAGTTTTGGGATGACAGATTTTTTCAAGTCCTTTGTCTCAATTAATAGCCATTCTTTGCCCAAAATACTAATACATATGAAGAAATCAAAATAGTGTCAGTATAGGGTGAAAAAAGTGAGCTATTTTAAAGTAATTTTAGTCCTAAATAGTTGCAAATTTAGAAATTTGCCCAACACTTTAAGCTATTAAATGCACACCATTTTCCAGCAGCTAACAATAACTTCACAATATGTGCATCAGTGGAACAGTATGATTGTAAGACAATATTTAATTCATGCCCAATCCAAAGAAAAGGAAATCCACAGATCATATAAAAGTTTTTAAGTGTATTACATAGGTCTCTCCCATTATTCTTGAACTTATTAACCCTAGAAAATAACATCCAGTCATCAAAATGAACTGTATATATTTTCTGGGACCCTGTGTAGAACAGTGAAAGCTATCTACAAAATATTAAAATTTCACTAAGAATAATGACTTTAAAATGTGTACCTTATTTAACTAATTTTTCCGCAAAACATATGTAATACTGTCTTAGAGGAATGTAAATGATGCATCAAATCATTCTTTCACTGGTGTGCATGTTTCAAAGTAAGCACATGTTTGCAAACAAATTGCACATGAGATGCACGTTTTTTTTAACCCTGACAGGAAGACAGCAGGCTAGGGCTGGGAGGGAGGAAGGGGTAACCCCTCCACCCTACCCTTGTGCCTGGGGGCAGAACAAAATTTCCAAAGGTGGTACAAAATTATTCCTTGTCCCCAGGCATCTGAGGGCCTCCCTATGCCACTGATCTCTGGATAACCATAGTCCTAAGTATATGTGCACAAAAGGAGAGGTTATGGAAGGACAAATACCCCCACAGTAGTCCCCAGAGGCCAAATGGGACCTGCCTATACATCTCAATAGTCTAATACCAGGTGAGCAACTGATGACATATTGTCTCAACACAAAAATAACTTAAAGAGAGTCATCTGGAGAATTCAGTGTTTTCCATTTCATATATATACGTAGACCACAGGGGAAGCCAAGCCTTGTGTAAACTTTTAATGTCATTAGGGGAGGGAGGAGAATCCTTACAAGTTTTGAACTCATTAGAAACCGTCCCACACTGCTTTCACATGCCTATGATCCCAATGAATTTGTCCACATACACATGAATTTACTCGTAACCACATGCTAAAATGTGTGATTGCTGTGTTTGCAAACTTGACTATTCAAAAAAAAAATAAACAGTATGTACATAAAAATGTCACATATTTTGTTCTCTGAAAAAATAACATTCTTCGTCTAACTTTACATTAATAATAACATATATAGAAAGCATACTAATAAGGAAAAATTGGGTGATCTCATGCGTCACTTTGTGGAAGCGATTCATAATGAGTAGAAAGACTTGGTTTTTCCACATGAACTTTATTATTTAAGACCTAGGTTTTGACTTACAGACCTGAAGATGACTTTGTAAGTCGAAAGGTAGGTAAAGAAAGGTAGGTAAGTAATAAAGTTCATGAGGAAAAACCAAGTTTTTCTACTCAATACTAACAGGGACTTAACAGTTACCAGAAAATTAGATGGTGTATTGTCCTCAGGTCTGTTAAACGACCCAGGATTTATTTCCAAGGGTTTACAATAATTAATTTCCCTACTTAGAACTTACTGCATACAGAACCTCCTTGGTAGTTAGTTTGCTAAAAGTAAAATAAGGGTGAATTCATAAACTTCCCTGAACAGGAAGGTGAACATTAAGGACCACTTACCCATATGGGTTGGGAATATTTTAGAGTTGACCAAAAGTTTTTGGCAGCATGATCATCAATATTCACTTTTTAAAGAGTTCAATTGATGTAATAATATTCTGACAACTTTTAAGTAAAAAGCATGGTGGCTTCTCACACAGCCCATGTGCTTGCCCTATAAGTATTTTTGGATGGATTTTCACACCTTGAGACAAAAACCCAATGGATTGGGCACACCTTGAGATAATGGATTTCTCGGGAGCATTACATAAGGGATGGCTCCATCAGGAAGACGAAGCAACAAATTTTTAGGCCTAGATGAATTTTAGAAGAACTATCAGGGCACATAAAGGACTAGCATTAGAAAGGGAAGAATGGAGGGGTGCAGTCAATCAATCTTCAGATTGAAATAATGACAATGAATATTTATTAACAGAGAAAGCAAGCAGATGCCTCTCCCTTGGATCTGGCCTGAAGTGAAGCCTGAACTCTGGATTCCTCTCCTATCTTCCACCACTTCCCCATTTTATCACCCAAGCACACTGCTGCAAGTCAATTCATCTCATGAACACTCCTCAAAATGCATAATACTGCTACTACTTCTACTTGGTATAATATTGAACTCTAAATTGCAAGTGTCACCCACCCTGAAGCCCACAGGTACTATAATACACCCCCTGAAGGTGAGAAAACCTGTCAAATCATCCACTGTAGCTTTTTATTGAATGCATGCAGGTTTTCTGTACAAGCAAACTCGCTACCAAACTGTATTTCAGGAGAGTGATTGGGCATAAATGGCAGACACATATGCAAATACTTTACAAAAATGCTTATTCAGATAAACTGGCATGGCTTTGTGGTTAATTCTTTGGCTATGTAGGTATGTATAAACGTTTTTGGTACTATGACAAAATATTATTAAAAATGCAATTCACTACACATTAACTATTAGCTACAATCTTTCAATGAATTACTTAACTTTTCACAATCTTCGAGCAACTGCAATTTGAGTCGGTTCCTACTCTGGTTAGGTAGCTATATAATAATATTAACTGATGTATATTCTAACGTTTACATACATACACTGAATGTATATATCATACCATAGGATTGTTAAACCTCCTTCTCACACCATAAATTACACAAAACTTTCCTATAGAGGAGGACAAATAAATATAGTATTCTTTGACAAAAATCAATTCCCATCAATAAGGACAGCATATAATATAGGCTCATATTAACATGTAACATGCTGTGATTCCTGAACACCTACTGATTAAGACATTATCATCATAATCAAATGGGTCAAATATTTTGCGTAAAGATATGATGATATTACTGCTCAAACTAAAAAACTATCTAAGCTAGTGGCAATCATGCAATAAATGTAATTCATAGGTACATACATTTAAAAAATCTTCAATCATGTTTGCCCATAACTTGAAATATACAACATATATCTCTAAAATGTTAACAGTACACAATATTATTCCTTTTGTGAGCATTATATGAGAACACCATAATCATGGCATTCTGTGCATTCAAATTTTAATGAAGACATCAGATATACTTGAGGGCAAAAATCCACTTTCTGCAGAAATAGGATTTTAATATTTGAGCTGGTACTAATAGAATTATTATTCAATGACTAAATCCTATATTGTACTGTTAGCTGCAACTGAGCTAGTTAAATAAAAAAATCTACCATATCTTTCAAAGAAAAAAGGGAATTATTCTTAAATTCAGAAAAAAATGGATTTAGTCCATGTTACCATAAAGCAATACCTATATCAACAGTATTCTGTCAAGTAATAATTCGGATAAGTGAATTCACAACACACAGAAGGACACTTAACTCTGCACAAATAGATTAACACCATCTCGTAAACTTAATAAGTGGATTTTGAAAACTTGGCATAAAATATTAATTTTTTTTAGATAATGAAGTACGTAATTTTGTATACCAATGTTAATGGTTAACTAAGATTTAACATAAGCTTGTAACTCATGATGCAATTCGATATTTCACAGTTTCAGAAAATGCTCCATAAAGATGAATTTTGTGTAGTTCTCAAAGAACTTCATTATTTGTTTTTAGGAACTAAACATATGTAGAGGACTTAATATTTTCCAGTTATTTCCACTTCATTCAATATACATACCAACCTATGATGAAAGGACTACACACACTATTTCACATAGGATTTCAATGAAATAGAAATATTAACTGACATTGAAAGGAGCAGAACTAAGCAACTAGCACAATAATGGCATAACACACGCTACCATAACAGGATTGCAACATTTCTGGGTTTATGAATTTCCCTCAATTTTCCAGGATTAATACATAAAAATTTCAATTTTTCCAGGTGGAAATTTCAGATTGAGTTATCAGAATGTATATTTCATGATCCAATCCTTTTATTAGCCTACTACCACAATTAAGTACTGCTATTGAGGGTGATTATAAGGAAAGGTAAGTATTTTTGAAATGGCATTGATTATTCTGAGTAAAAATTGTCCAATTCTTATTGTTAATGGGCTTACCCCAAGAGCTGTAAAGTTCAATGAGGGCAGTACTAACATTTTTGTAATAAATATGAACTGCAACAAAAGTGTCATTTATTTGTGATTTGTACTATTCAAGTAAGCAATAATGATATTATATATTACGAACAAGTCTGTTATCTTCTTAATTAAATATTTATCATTTTAACATAAGTAATACTGTAATTTAGACATGTATATGTGCACTTTTTTCCTTAGAATAATCTAACCTATTGCCTCTCAGAATAATTACTACTTCTCCTGCAGCACCCTACATTGCAGTCCGACTTAAAATGCCATAGAAGTATGAATACTGAAACATGTATAATCACATCCTGCTTTGATGTATTATTTTAGGATTTTACTCCATAAATGTCAAGGTAGTTTAATAAATTTCACTGAATTCTCAGTGTTTCCAGAACCCAATTTAATGTTTCTGACTTTTCCAGGATTTCCATGTTTTCCAGGACTGAAGCAACCCTGTACAACACTATGGAAAAACATTACCAGCTTAAATGCTCTGTGGATTTAATACCAGTGAAAGCTTCCCATCAGGAAAAATCCACTTGACAGCCATTAATTTTGCGCACCAATGATTAGCAAGTACTTGCATACAATGTTCAAAGAGCAATTTACATGAAGAGTTAATATTAGTTTGAAAAAATTATACCTATCGACTAAAAGAGAAAACGTGATGACACAGCAGTCAAAAAAAAAGTATCTACATGAAATAAAATCTTGTCAATTTTTTAAAAGGGAACTTTGTACACAAAAAGTACACTCTACATAACTCTAACTATTATTTTAAACATTTAACCACAAATTACATTGATTTAAATATCTGTACACCCTCGTATTATTTAATAGGTAGAATCCATAAAGGAACATTAAATGCCTAAGCTAACTTCCATTTAAGGGCTCTCATTTGATTTTGAATCTTAACCTCCATCAAATAATGCTTGTGACGAAGGCTTGTGTCTGAAAGGTACAGAGAAGTATCACTTGAAAGACGCATTTCAAATGAAATATCTGCAATTTGTTAATGTTTAACTTTCATTTTCGAGGCCAATTTAAGTTAACATCACAGCCAATGTGTATTTTTAGCAATAATTTACTGTTTCAAGTACTTAAATGAAAGTTGCATGTTATAGATGACAGAAAATTTAAATCTTTAACTAGCCTATGATATATGATCTACACATGAGGTGATAGCATCAGTTAGTAGAAAAATACATCTATTATTTGAATGAAATACCAGTTCTGGTGAATTCTTTTAAATTCAACATTATCTATTGCTATAAAAGTTCCATACCATCTTAAATGATACTTAAGTCCTACCTCTTCATCAGTTTAATTCATAAGGTAAGAGATGTATTGATAATTATGACAGCAATGCCAGAACCCCCACAAACATAAGGATATATTAGGTACAATCTGGACTATATAGTGTATATACACTGTTGCAAACTTCAAACACACATCACACTAGATACTAATACCAAAATTGAACAAATTACAGGGTTACAAAAACAATGATTTTAAACCTTCAGCTGAATTAAAATAACATTATTTAAAGAGTAAAGGAAACTTTTGAACTCTGGTAAGTAAAGTAAAGAACTTATTTGCATATGAATATAGGTATGTAATTATAGGCATAGCAATTGCCACCAAAGTACATAATTATCAAATAAGAAAATCTAGGAATTGTTAGGTACCAATGCATGTGTTCAAGTTTTAAGAGCTGGTTAATTAATACATACATTCTACTGATAGCACCTCATGTAACACAATACTTTCTACTGATAGCATTAAATAATGAAAAATTAACTAAATTCTTTTAGTAAATAATAACATTTTGAGTGTTTGACACCATCGTGCCACATGGTTCCCCCAATGTTGACAATTTTCATTACATTTCCTATTTTGCATATACTCATGGTAACTAAAATATATCAAATAATTAAATCTAAACTTCAAGATTATGAACTTGTAACATCTCTATGACCCTTAAAAAAATCTATGAAAAACAATTTAACCAATGTTATCTTGCCTACAGGTTTTCTATTGGGATACTACAATATAATATAGATGCAAAATATCATGATGCCACCACTTAAAATGTTAAATAGTTGATGCCCACCCATAAGTTTGTTTATCATAAAAAAATTGGTAGTAAAATAGATTTGTGAAGCACTCCCTTTCTAGTGGTGGATAGGAAAATATGTACATGTAATCTAATGATATAATAATATAATCCACCATATAGGGAGATTTTAAAGAAATAGGATAGGAAAAATGGGTACATTTTTCTCAATAATGGACAGCAATTGAAATAGATTTTGAATAGACCTTGTCAGAGGGTAGGCACCAACATTTCAAATGTACATGAACAGGGCTGTCTTAAAAGCATTTTAAGTCCCCAGGCAAAGCAGTGCACTGGGGCCCTACCTGCACAGTCACTCACAGGAATAAAAATGTGTATGGTGGATAAAATAAAACATTTTTATATTTATTACTGTCACTTCTAGAAAAATCAGTGTTTAAACATTTAAAAACATGCTGTACAGCAAATATTAATAACATTAACATTTGAACAATATAACATAAGCCTGGTGCAGGGGCTCATAGGGCCCCAGGGCAATTGCAGTATGCCTATGTGTTAAGACGGCCCTTGCATGTAATTAATAAGTGGTATATTGAATTAAAAATCACAAAATAAATTATGTACAATATAGTGTAAGAAATTAGCTCTCTACGGAAGCATATAAGAAGATAATATCATGAAGTTTTAAGTATGTTAAAATTCAGTGAAGAAGAGAAGACACAAGAATAGACAACAAATGCTATGAAAAAATTTATTAAGCTGACCATAAGTCATGATAAATATTGTGAAAGTAGAAAGGTACAGAGAAAAATGCAATTTTGGTTTTAAGAGGCACTACTCAGTTAAATTAAAACAAAATGTCCAAGCAAAACATGAAATGGAAAATACAATAAGAAATAAAATTATCTTGGAAAAACTTGAAAAAACTGATGAAAAAATGCATTCATCCACATTTTCTCAACTCAAATGAGATTAACCCTACATACACTCCACAGTATCAATAAATTTTAATTTTCTCACAAAGCATCTGCATGCACACATCATAAAATGTGTTCCATATCACTTAAAAATAGGCTGCATTTAATAAAACTTATATGCATGGAAAACACCAAATATATTTTTGCACATATACACAAGCCACTTTGTGTAAAAGATAAATTCAGTTTAACAAAATCTAGATATTCCTTAACATTAATGGAAAATAAACTATAAAATAATATTTTTTCTAAAGCAGAAATTGTTCGCATTTATCACATCTAACCATCACCTGACACACTAACATATACACTAAATAATTCATTCTCTCAATTAAAACACAATCACATCCCCGTCCTTCCATTCCCATCTCCTTTTCTTCAATCTGTTCAAACTTCTTAGTTCCTCTTGACAGTGCCTGATGAAGTAATTTAATGTGTTATATTATTATAAACAGTAAAACATACACAAAATAGTTTGCTCAAAGGAAATATAAGCAAAATAAATTATTATAGAGCATTCATGTATCATAACGAAAATATAACAGCATTAACAAAGCAGTTTGTTGGATGGAACCAATTTTTGATTAATTACTTCAAATTGCAAATAGAATTTAACTCCTGAATATTCAAGTCATATGCTTCCTAAAAGGAAATATAATGAAAACTTGTAACCTAAAAGTGAATAGCAAATAAATGTAACATCTCATATTTTTTTGCTACCTCTGAAAGACATTATGTCAAAACTTCAGCAAAGTAAGGTCAAATGAGTGATACGACTATAATACGTCAAAAATAATCAGAATTCACAAATTACAACTGGGTATAAAATACAGGAGTCATTGCAATGCATGCATAACTGTCTACCACCATTAAAACTCTGAACAGTCAGCAAATGAGAGCATTCTAATCCTGTGAGATGAAAATTTCCCGAGATGCACACAGTTGTACTCTGAATATACAATCATATAGTAAGCTATGCTCTTCTTCACAGAGCACATTACGGAGAAAGCTTATAGTAATATGAGGCCATTATAAAGTGGGGACCTACTTTATATCATCACAATAAATACCTAAAAACATTGTTTTCATCCCCAAATCTATATAAATTCACTGAGCTACTTATGCCGAGGCAGACACCAATGTCTACCTAGACAATCAGTCTTTTAAAGGAGGCTATATTCATCCAGGAGTGTCTTTCATATTTCTTGGGGCCTAAACATGGAAGCCAATGAAATTTCCTAATTGCTTCTTCCTTGGCATATAAATTATATACTTTTGGCAGATACTTCATATTTAAACATGGAAAATATTTTATAATATTGACCTTTATCAATATGATGACGTACCTTTTAAAACTGTTGCCTCAGTATTATGCTAATCGCGAGGGCATTTCAATAAATAGTTGATCATAAATTGTTAACTTATTGTGTAATGTACATGTGACACAAATTCCATTGATTTGATTCCAGTATTGCATCAGCAACAGCCATTATACAATTTGAAACACTTAAGCCAATGGCACCTACCTACGGCAATGATGGAAGCAATATGCCGCATTGAAATGTTGCTTTTGCCTAAACAAATCATCAGCCAAGGCCTCAGTAATGTTACATGAGGCTTATGGAGAGTCTGCTCTTCCCTGTAGCACATCTAGAAGATGGTTTAAAATATTTAATGAGGGGAGGCAGCAAATTTCAAAGGAAAGTGGACCTGGTGCTCCAGTCATTGCTCTTACGGAAGTAATCATTAACACCACAGTTGCCATTGTGAGAGAAGATCATTGAATAACGTTAAGAGCACTATAAGAAATATTGAAAATTTCATTGGGTGCCACCTACACATTGGTAACCGAAAAATTACAAAAGAGATGTGTTTGTGCACAACAGGTTCTGAGACTCCTCATACACTATATCAATAGGATGTTAGCATTTAGGCTGAATATCTCACAAAAACCAATGTGAAGTGTGTTCCTAATCCTCCCTACAGTCCAGACCTAGGGCTAGTGTGATTTATTCCTGTTACCCAATGTGAATAATCATCTTTGAGGAAAGTTTTTTTTCTCAAAAAAAAAAAAAAATGGCTTCCAGCATATCTTCTAAGATGGGAAAAAATGTGGAACAAGTGCTTTGCATCCAATGGGGACTACTTTGAGGAGGATCACCATAATTTGGAGGATGAGTAACCACACCCACAGTAATCAACCCTAAGGTTAATTTGGAGATGAGTAAAGGCATTGTTTCGAAAAATATTATGATCAATATTTATTGAACCGCCCTCAAATATAACACATTTGGAGAACTCATTCAACTTCAGCCTACCATTTATATATTACGTTCAACACAATTACATTTTGGACATGAAAAGAGCCAGATGAAAACTTTAACTTCTAAATTAATGCTTTTATTTCATGGAACATAACATCAGGTTGCAAATAAAGCAATATTTATGCAATTAAAGATCAAGCAAAATAATACTTCATTCATTCAAATCATGAAATATCGCTTTAAAAAATGAAAAACAAATTAATTGAAATTAATTCAAGATAAAGCCCATTGATAAAGAAAATTAGTAGAATTAATTCTTCACATACAGTTGCCAACAAAGAGTCAGCGTCAGCCCCCAAAATTATTTTCTGGTTATGCTGCTGATACACCCACTTGGGCATATGGAAAATCCTCATCAAACTTTAGTTTGTTTTGATATGACATTAAATATCACCATATATACTAAAGATATTAAATCCAGGGGAAATGAAGAAAATAGAATCACCGTAATACTTGTAGTTATGACCGACAGGCAATAACTAACTAAGAGTGAAATGATACCAAAGGAAAGGTATCATCTGTGTGATCTTTTGCATGTAGGAAAAGGGATTGAGGAATGAAGTTCATTACTAAGTCAAGTTCATTACCAAGTTCATTACTATGTCAAGAGGGGAATACTATACTAATAATCTTATGTTAGTGCTTGAATGACGAATAAATATCAATTCCTTTCAGAGATTAATGATTCAATGATGAATCAATGATTTTGTGAACAATGCATCACAGTACTCTGTTTATTCATTATTTTTAAATCTTATAAACTCGAGTATAACTATTTTTAAAGCATAGGAAATGAAAACTGAATAAAAGTGTATCAAGTACACAATTTATTTTAGAAATGTTTTGGACTTTCCATATCATGCCAAAAACAGCACCCTTTCAGTGAAGCAAAGGGAATAAGATTATTTGAATCCCACTGATGGAACACACAAAAATCTATTCTCATGAATCAGCTTCTGTCAACAGAGTGCATATGCATCCTTCCTATTCAGGAAATATCTATTTTAACACCAATGGGGTTTATTGAAAGAAGGGATTTAAGGAGATATTTCCAAAAGTATCAGAAAATAAGGCAAATTAATGGCATTGGAAATAAATATAACTTTATAAGCCTGAGTCAAATTGAATGCACTGTGATCAGGCTAGTAGAGGTGAATGATCTTGTCTATCTACAACCACCATTACAACTGATAAGTTGAATTATAATTTGCTTTCAAGAGTTTTTCATGAAAAATACTCAGCTCACACAAATAAAAATTCTCTGAAAACCTATTTTCTTCTTAGTCAAACATACAGGATAAAACATAGTCACTCATTATAATTAACACTCCCATTTTATTTTTATCGCCTACCTGTTTCTTGTACTTCTAAAACCCATTTCAGCTGTTCATGCCTTCAATCCCCAGAACAAAGTCACTGTTTTTCCTGCTTCATCTGTCCTACTTCTTCTAATAGCGCTTCCATTTCTTCTGGCATTTTGCCCTCATCCAGGTCTTTGCTCCACTGCTTGTACTAAGGATTACAAAAAAAATTTGAAGCATTAATTAAAGTTTTTATTTATGCTAAGCCTTAATTCAAATCGGTTAAAACCATAGGAATGCCAATTATTCACGGGTGATAGCCATAGTTAATATAAATGGGTAGGTAATAATAATTATGGGTATTCTCATCAGATGAATCAATGCTCACATGCCACTCAAGATGTAGGATATTTCAACTATGGGACTGATATCATTACAGTAAAAAAAATGCTAATGCAATCAACAAAATAAATCCTAACAAAAAATCACTTTCAACAATAGCCATAATTTTTTTTAGTGAGATTGCAGTTCCTTTAAAATATCACCTGAAATTGGCTTACTGCTTATATGCTATCATTATACTTTTACAACAAGACTTAAATAAGTTAAACACAGTTTTTTAACATGTAATCCACACTCCTGAGCTATCTTGACAGCATTTTTGAATCAAATTAGAGTAGAAAAAGTATTTTTGCCTGAGAAGGTTTTCAATTTTCACACGTCCATACTTTAATATTAAGCAATTCCCACTTCTTTAAAACTATGTGCCAGCCATATTAAACAATTTATCCCTACTATGTCACAAAATCCATTAGATTTTCTCTTCATATCAAAGCTGTAACATTTTTTACAAATATTTTAACTATCAACAATAAACTAAAAAAAAATAAATCATGACTTATTCCTGTAATGGTACACCCTTACTATGAACTGTTAGCCTGCCATAGATGAATATGCTGCTAAAACACTATCCTGCTTGGGGATGTCTAAAAGTCTAAGTTTTTTCTGTGAATCATGAACACATTTTAGTATTTCAATTTAAATATTCTTCACGGAGGAAACTGCTTCAGGCTTTATTTTGTGGAAGTTATCCATTACGGAGATATAAGAAAAAATCTTAATAAATTCTAATTGGTGATATATTAGCTACAACCTAGGTTTTGACACATTATGTCCTGCCTAAAGATCACAATGTGTTGAAACCTAGGTCATAGCAAATAAAATCACCAAGTGATATTTACAAAGATTATTATTTTCCTTATGTTAAATTTTCTTGATCAATTATACAATATTTAAAGAAAAATGCCAAAAAGAATCTCTTTTGATCCATGCATGAGTGCTAATACCAAAATGTTCTGAAATTCAAATTCAAAAAATCATTTGGCATTTACTGTGACTCAAAATTTAAAAAAATTATATTGAATGTGGATGGCTTGGTGTTAATCAAACTTGGTACTAAAGCACCTGGCCAATTAGGATATCCACATTCAAACTTTTAATGCCTTCTAAGGAAAATAATTGTTTTTTCTCAATTACCCTGTTCAAAAGTTAGGTGCATCTTATGTAGTCCCTCCCTTTCCGTAGCCCCTCCTTATGTAGTAAAAGAGATCAATTTAGAATCGCTTATTAATATAAGGGCAACCTCGGTTCTCTACTGAGAAACACGACGGATAAAAGTGATAAATTAAAAAATAGTCGAGGCTATCAATTAAAGTGTAATGACTGCAGAGACAATATATATTGGACAAATGGGGAGGTTATTGCTAACCAGATCAGAAATGCAAACACTGTTTCAGAAACTTCAACATCAAGCAATCCCATTTCACCTAACATCTGTGGGAGAAGAATCAAGTCAGTGATTTCACCCCAGTTCTTTTACACCCTTTGTGAAAAGGGAGGAAGTTGGACAAATGGGAGGAGTTGGAAATAAGAAATAATCTGAGGACTGGACATTTAGTAAATGACATCTGGTTTGAAAAGCTCTCTCCACTACTGGAGCCCTCCCTATCCTTACCCAGCTAATGACCACGTTTCATTAACGTTGGCTACCACTTCAACAAAATTTGAAATGCCACCAATGGGGATAGGCAAGTACACTAACATATCAATAAATGATTAGAGATGACGGACTCATTTAAGTTTGCTTCTCCGCTGCTGATCAACGAAACATTTCTAAGCAGACGTTGGGAATAAAACAAAGATAGGGGTCGTATAATGAATTGAATCTGTCCACAAGAGGTAAATGCTACCGTGGAAGAAATTTTGAGGCATTAANNNNTCTGTCCACAAGAGGTAAATGCTACCGTGGAAGAAATTTTGAGGCATTAATAACACTACAGAAGGTTTTCTATCCAGCGTTTATTTTATTTTTTAGGAAAGACCAAATACAAAACTTAACAGAAGTTACACAAAAACAATAAACAACATACCTCTTCACTCTTAAATACACATCCCAATAAATCCTTCTGAATTCTCTCTCCTCATTGTATAATTTTTGGTATATCAATATCTTGGGGTTATGTCAAAAAAGGTTTAGACCTAACCTCATATATTGAATTATTGACCCCATATATTGAATTATTGAGGCCGAAATTTTGAATGACGAATATAATTTTTGGGAAAGCACACTGCACTGAATATGTTGAATTAATGTGCTCCATGTGTTCCCAACATTTCCAGCCTATCCTCTGCATCTACATTTACAGTTTCTTCACCCATTTCATACATGCACTTTAACGCATTGATTCTTTCTTCAATGCGCTCTGGGGAAATATTCCTGAAACAACCTTGCCAAAACCTTAAGTAACACTGCGATTCCAACCTTATTTTTCAATGTTGCTGGCTGGCTGGGCAACATGGTGGCAGCGTTGGCCACATTGCCAAGATTCTTGCACT
This sequence comes from Calopteryx splendens, assembly GCA_002093875.1. NCBI lineage: Eukaryota > Metazoa > Arthropoda > Insecta > Odonata > Calopterygidae > Calopteryx > Calopteryx splendens. The sequence goes on along the minus strand of LYUA01000225.1, from coordinate 835,675 downwards.
CTTTAACTCAACGTTGCTGCCACCTTATATGCCATCTAGGTACTGTATCACTGCTAAAGCTGATCAGAAAAATTCTCATCTGCCCTAACCGTCATTCCCAGGCAAATTGTGTATGATAAATAAATATGCTGTAACATGCACAAATTACAGTTTCATTGTTTTGCAGCTTTGAAATTATCACATCAACCAATTTAGTGATAAGGACACACATTCCAACATTCCAGAATTTTTCGTTTTCAATATTTTTCAGAAATGTAGCAACCATTTGGAAATTTTAAACTTCATCTTAAGGAAAACCTTTTTATCCAGTGTACTGTGTTCATCCTTCAAATTTTGAAAAATACAGTTTATAAATATACCCATAATGCATATGAATACTACATGATTACTTAACACAAATCATACATACCCCATTCCCAAAGAGCACAATTCATCTAATGTAAAATAAATTATTGATGGATAATTAGAAATGAACAAAATGGGTTTCCTGGAAAATGAACCAGTTGTTTCTTCAAATTGTTTGACAAGCTTGCACACTGTTGGTGCATTCTCCATGAATTCTACATTATATATGCAAATAATTTGTCTATTGTTCAAAAAAGCTGAATTTTGGTGTTTTATATCCAAGAGCATGCACATTTATCTTTATTTTATGACATTTATTTTATTCTTCCAATTATTTATCATAGCAGTGAAGTAAACATGTGACAAATGGATTTTCAAATAGGCAATATTCGTGAACTACTCATCAAACGGGCAACTTTTTGCCAGTGGTTGTTTTCTCACAACCAGTGAAGGCAGATAGATTGGCCCGCTGGCAGTAAAGTGCTAAAGCAGGATTGCAGGGGAAAGCCCCAATGTTGGATAATAGGGAGCCTTGGGAAACAATGAAGAAAGGTGAAGATAGAAGGTGTGTATGTGGAGGGGTCTCTTTCTGTGAGGGTGTGGGGGATTGTTTGTTGCCGAGAAGCGAATAATCGGGAGGTTGGTTGGGGGAGGACTGAGGTAAGACCCCCTACCCTTCGTTCAGACCAAACAGGCATTTAAAATGACATCAATTACCACCAAGGTACGCTTCGAAAAGGAATTATGAACAATTCTAAAATTTTTGTATTAGGATATTTGTGCCTTTTGTGAATGCATACACATCTTCTCGGTAAACAGCCCATACCGTACGATTTTTTTTGCTCGCGAACCGCAACCAAACTAATTTTTTCATTTCAGTAATGTAATTCTTAAAAATGCTTCGGTTACGTCTTGTCTA
>LYUA01000225.1:804526-814647 GCA_002093875.1 Calopteryx splendens | reverse complement strand
GCGGAGGGTTTCCGCCGAAACTGTTCTAAAAACGTGTGAGTGTCCTTTTTTTCGTTCGTAACTTGTCAAAATTCCATGAGGTAACCCAATTCAAGGAGAATGAATTTTGAAATGTAGGTGCGTCCTCTATGAAATTTATTTTCGTACTTTCGCCACGGCCAAAGAGATCGTTGTCCAAAATCACATTTACCTGCAACTAAGTGGCCCTACCTGCAACGTTCCACAAAATATCGTCTACAATTAGGCAAAGGTAGGCAACATAAGAAGGATTAAGTTTTAAAAGTTGGAGGATCGCCACGCGACCCACACGCTGAGAAGTGGAATGAGCGTTCGGAAAAAATAACGAGACCAAGGCTACGAGGACGACGCACCTTGGAGTCGGCGTTACGAAATCCCTCTCATCCCACCTGGAGGTCTGCATCTTTCACGGCAGGAACCACCGAGCCCCGCTTTTCAAGATAAACCGAAGAATAGACCCGGATAGCGATGCCACTTATCGTGAGGAAATGTTACATGGATTCCAATCATCGTTTGATCCCATCTACCCGCACAAAGCAGCACAGCAGGCGAACCTACGAATTATTTTGCCATTATTCTTCCATTGATTCGCTCTCGGGAAAGAAGAATTAAGTTTTAAATCTAATAAACCAGAATTCATAAAGTCTCTGCTTTTGAATAATAGTCGGCGGTTAAATTTATAATCACACCACCGCTGAGTCTCCAATCAGCATCGGTACTTCATGTTTTACTTAAATACACCTTTAATTAGTTTTATAATTATGGTAATGCTGTTGCTAGGTAACTGACCTATTTTATCCCCTGATATGGTCGGAATCGATGTCTTATCATTTCAGATGAAAATTTGAAACTCGTATCTTATAATGATCGAGCAATCATTTGAATAAAGTACATAAAGAGTTCGAATTGTGATAAAGCTTATTTAAATGAAATAAGCATTCCGTGAAAAATACCCAAACTTTTCGAGTTCAAAATTTAATCATGAGCTCAATACTCAATTTACATTCAAGAGTATCTACATTGTGCATATACATACGAGAATAAATCATTGTTTTTGTGAAAGTTAAGAGTTTTATTTATTTTACATAAGAATTGGCAACATATAATCAATAATTGTAGAGGATTGATTATTTCATTTAACCATACGGGCTCTACTGGAATGTGTTTATTAGCATGAAATTTAAAATGTAGGAATTATCACGAAATAACACATAGATAGAGAAAATACCCGTTGTCAATACTGAGAAAAATTATACACATAAGGGAAAAGATAAGATTTTTTGCTCATGAAGTACTCTATTCCATAGTAAAATCCACTAGTTCCCACAATTTCTATATTTATAACGGTATTATTTTGCCATAAACGTGAAAAAAAAGGTGTTACGAAATTTTCCATTTTTACCCACTATGGAAATTATGAGAGCTTTCTACGCGTCTTTTTCCTGCCAAAAAATAAACAAAGAGATAATCGCTGAATATAAGAGGCTTTTAAAACCCGATTGGATCGTCCTTTAGGAATTGGAAAGGCTGCTCATTTGGAGTGGAATTAAGGGAGTATTAAAGACTTGCAACGCTTAAGACGATTCTTTGTCATCCTCAACTTCAATCTATTCTTATCAAAAACACATTCTCAAGAAGGTATGACAAATATTAAGTTTTCACTTTCCATTTTATGTACCGTGCATCCGTAGGCATCTTAAAAATTAAGAAATGTGCTAAGGTTAGGACCGTCAAAAAGCCGTTCCACAGTGTACCACAACCATTACGTTTTCCGTGTTCCCATGCCCCCACGCAATTTATAGACGCTCATTTTAAGTGACATAAAACTGAGCGAATATATTTACGAATTAACAGATCTCCACACAAATCGCAGGAGATAAGGGGGACTTCTTGCGAAAATTTAGTTTACCGTAACAACTAAATTTTTAAAAATAACTAATAAATAGACTGCAGACATATTAAGAAGGCGCTATGGCCTGAAGATTTTTACATGGGGCTTCAACGTGGCCTGACCTTTATAAGATCTCAACGTGTCACCGTATTAGCAGGCACACCTATTTGAATATTCATGAGGAAACACGGGTAACGAATACTCCCTCGTCATCAACACACCGGTACGCCTTTTAAATATTCCGTTGGCAGCTGAGGCATAACTAGGTATTGTGATAGTTAGCCTAGTGCAAACTAATCTTAGGAGGAGGCAATACCACCAGCGCCAAGCAGGATATTCAATGCAAAATCTCAACTCTTGCATCATGGACGGCGCAGGGAAAATGCCGATTTACGATTGAAGCAGACGCGACATGTTTGCTCAACGGCTATTCATAGGGTTTCTGATCGAAAATCGTTTGAAAGTCATCATTAGATGTTTAAATGCCCCTCCCCCCCCCCAACTCTCATTAAGTCAATACTCTGTGGCTCCAAGTAACATTCGAAAGAATATATACTGTTAATATCCCTACCTATCCCAGTTTTCTATCAAGGGAATCGAATTTGAGGTGACCGGCAAGCTTGATCTGCTTGCAGTTGCGAGCAACCTTCGAAATGATTGGACTGATAGATATTGAAATTTTATCGTAGTTCATCCGAAGGAGGAGGTCCTTTCGTATTGTCCGCCACACAGTCTAAGAAAATCACAAAAATGCACAACATCCACGGCCGAACCAGTATCCGATCCCGACGTGACGAATGCTGCGCTCATTGGAGGACTCGGGTCGGTGAGCGAGCTCCGTGATTGAAGGCACGCATCCAATTGCTACCAATGAATCAGAACCGCGGGAGGAATTGCATTCATTGAATAACGAAGCAGTTTGGAGTATAATTGCACTCTTCCCACACAGCAATTGCGCAAGGGCTACGTTTAATATGTCCACCCACACACTGGAAAAGAGACGTACTTACACTTTCAGGGGATAACGGTACATAAAGAAGCAGTTTCAGAGGATGGTACATATACTTAATTGTCAATGGAACTATGTCCAGGTGAAAGTGATCACCTCCGACCTGGTTACTCTGAAAGGTGTTATACTCGTCTACTGACGTACCTAAAGGTAGAGGACTACAGATGTATTAATGGTAAGTAATCACCAACCATCTCACACTCTTTTTCGTATCTATTATAGTTCATAGCCTAAAAGAGAGAAGTAGCTCCTTTCAGTAAAACGGCGAATAAAATTTAAAACTATTTTTAAAAATTAAGTTGAAGCACTAATGAAGGAGATACGATAAAAAGCAACTTTTCTAACTTTCCCTATAAATAAACACTCATTTGATCCTGAAAATGACGGAACGCTGGACATTTTCCAAAACCAAATCACCTGAAATGATTGATACGCGAACAAGATCTCCGATTGGCCGGTCAGGATTTTCAATCGAATGACAAAGCCAAATCCAGTCAAGTCAAACGATTTATTCAACGTGAATTTCCGAACATAGTTGTTAATCCTTCCCTATAACGCGTGACTTCGTGGCATATTCTTTTGTGGTACTCCCCCGGATTATTGTTTCCTTGCTTCATTCTATAATTTGGTAGGTATCTCACAGCCGAGCGGGTAGTATGCACTATGACATGCTTGGGAGGGCGAATACCACACGTGTTTTAAGGAAGGTAGAATATAAGGTTAGAGTTCTTCTCCACTATTCATTATTTATCCATAAACTATGGACACCATCACTATAGGCAATTCTGTCGTGGGCAATTCTGTACAGGCAATTCTGTGAACAGCAAGTGCTCCAGTGAAAACGATATCTGTGAAGAACAACGGTTGAGGTCAGAATAACATTCACTCTTGCAATCGTCGTGCATGACTACTACGCACAAACCGTAGAGTTATTAATAGCACCACGGCTCAGACTGCGTGGAAAGGGTCGGCATTTGCCTGACGCAAATACGACATAACCCAACAAAGAAGAACGCTACATTAATAATGGATCACAGCGCCATAACCTCTACTTCAAGAGGTGTTACATGCATGTATGCACATCATACACTTAATCATACAGGCAAAATTATCAAGGAATACCCGGGAAAGTCACCTATCTTGCACACATTTATACATTAGTATTTTTAAACTTGTTTTATTAAATACCCATTGCCATCGAATGGCTATTGCCAAAACTGGTTTTTATAAGTGAGGGGATTGATTCTTATCTTACACATTCACATTTCACACCGGTCTACGGCAAGTGAAATCGGCCGCTCAGTATTGCAATTCATTTGCGCAGCTCATAGTTTCCCAGATAGTATGTACCAAACCAGAAAGTAAAAATATTTCATTTAGGCATAAAGGCATAGCCCGAATCAGAAGACAGGACACTGATGTCTGAACTGATTGGCGACTACGCCATCATGCACTTACCTACATCCCATCTTGAAATCGATTATTAGCTATTTCTGGAATCATTCCATCACCTCTTTACGGTCCCGAAGGTTGGTTAGGAGGCGGAAATGACCATGAGCACTCATAACCTTTTGTCTTCCCCAGGCCCTCTTCAACTTATCTGTTCTTGGCCTAGTGGAAAAATACGCATTTCACGCATCTAATAATTCTCTAAGATGCCATATTGTTCTAGAAAAACAACGCGTACACGATTCACAATTCCTGGGGAGTATATCCATGCAACGGCAGAATTGCGCTTTAATAACGTGATAGGTACACAAAAAAATCCTCAAGTTTGCGTGCTTTGCATCAATGTCCTACTTGAAAAAGTTCGATGCGACACTCACTGTCGTATTAAAATGACTACACAGGATACTTGGAAGAACCACGATGTAGAAATAAATTATAAGAAGGATTTATTTGTCGGCCCGCCGAATGCTATTTTCCTTGAGGAAAAAAATATGCAAAAGATACCCCATAAAAACCCTCATATGCTTCAAACAATAATAATAATAATGGTCACAGAAAATACTCATTACGTAAGCAGTGTATCCACTGAATTAAGTTCCTCACGAAAAACAAATGTATCCGCCCCCCCCAGACAAAAACAGATGAACTGAGGCGAAATCAAACAGCGAAAAATCAAGCGGTAATGATTGAGAAATTTCTATGTAGTAACTGTAGTGAAAAAGTTCTCATTATTCCCATTCAAATAGAAATATAATATAGGCCTTCGAAATGTGAATTCTGAGAAAGATATTGAAGATCACATGGACGGACAGGGAGTGTAATTTAGTGGAGAGTAAAGGGTCATGCTTCCTACGCCGAGGATTTCGGTTCGATTCTTGGGGAAGCAAAGTACTTTCGATGAAAATCCAATCCCTCCCAATCATGCGCACAGCAAGTTCGCTGTGCCTACCGCAGAATGGTGCATTAAATCGTGGACCCTGCTGGTGCCTATCATTAAGAGTGGGTTTTTATAAAAGCAAAACTTCTTTCCCTTCTTATCCCTCCACATTACACATCTACGCAATGTCTTGACTGCCAACGAACCATTCGGCAGTACTACTCCGGAGATTTAAAAAAAACACTCAGACACCTCACACCACCTCTTAAAACCCGATATTTGTTATTTAAAACGTGAATTTGTTTTGCTTCTCAACACTTAAGCCGCTCATCATCGATCCCGAACCATAACGTAATCGCCCGATACAGCATTCGCACCAAACCGTAAGAATGAAAACTACGGCAACCTTGGACCTGATTCGCTATTAACCGGATGTTAGCTGCGTGCGTAGACTGTGCAAAGAAGGATTTCAGAAGAATTTAACAACACATAGTGCCAAAACGGCCATTTTTTAGGATCCAGTCAACATTTTCACAAAAAATAAACATCACTACAAAAGGGGTAGTATCTCTAAGTGAATATTACGCAAGAATAGAAATAAGTCTCCCTTGCGCCCGGAACAATTGAATGTCAAGGCTGAGGCAGAATCTCTTCCGAGGGTTTTATCTCCGTAGTATGCATCAATCTTATGCCTTTCCTTTCTGCAGAGCTAATCTCGGATCTTAATACAAAATGAATTCACCCATTTTTGCAGAACATGTCATGAGGTGACTAGATGCAACATTTGAAGAATTTCCAATTTGTTAAACAAAAAATGAGCGCAAGAGTAACCAGGAATGATACTCAAATTCACTACACACAATCGCGAAAAATAAAACCATTCCCTCCATTTTCTGCAAGCACTAAATAAGTGGCTTCACTGAAGCGAGCCTAGCATGAAGGTGCTCGAAACAATGCGCCCACACCAAAAGTGCGAATAACTGTGTTAAATCCATTAATAGGCGCGGGAAATGTTCCCGCATTTCCTGGGAGCCCGTACGCTCCGAGCGCCTCGCTGCCACGGAGAGGAAATTCATTTAGCGCGAAAAACTTCCTGACCACACATCATAAAGAAAAAATCTTCATTTCCTGAGCTCCCTAAAGAACTCCCAGTCATTGCGCGTTTTATATGCCCCACTTAAGTGCACGCAATCGTAAATAGAGGTCCCAAAGAAATTACGATTTCGCATAAACTGACAACAATCAACTTCGCCTTTTCTATCCAAGAATATACATCCCCGTTTTTTTTTGGGCCCACGAGATTTTTATTGACCCTTATACCATATAAACCTTAAGTCGCGGCCATTGCAATCGAAGAAATCGGTGGGTATATTGTTGGTGAATTATTACTACTTGACAATAATCCCATCTATTCACAGCATCCCTCGTGGAAGAAAAAGGTTACAAAAAGATTACCAAAAAAGTTTAACAAAAGTTTTTAAAAAACATAAAGAAGTTAATGTCCCAATAACGAAAAGCAAACCAGTATGACGTATCTCACATTTTACATACTTCCCCACGAGACATGTTGTTCAAGTTGATCGAATTAAATATCAGATTAAAGATGTTTCTAAATACTAAATTTACAAGATTGAGCGTTAGTGATTGGCCACAAACAGCATACCTGAAATAAGAATAATGTGACCATCTGTCACATTTAGTTCACGGAGAAAGAGAGGTCACTGAAGTATCTGACCATGGATAATTATGTGAAAGAATTATTTACAGCCTACTTTTTCATATTAAGGTCACCACCGTAATTTATCTCGTGATCCAAAGACATTTCAACCGATTCCAATTAAATTATAACAAAAATGATAAGATATATCCTGAAAACCATATTATAGTATTAGTTGAATTCAAGACGCAATCGATGATAGGTTTTCAAGTTCTCTTTAATTCAATATGGTTGGAGGTCACACGAAGTGACGTAATAACCTCTCCCATGACATTTTAACGCGAGAGGCCAGCCAAACCACTCACGTATGAAGTGTCTTTTTAGCCAACACAATAGAAAAAAAAACCGATTTTGGAAAAAATGATGTCTTCTGAAACCTTCGCCGACCCAGATATGGGCGCATTGATATATCCGAACCACTTCTCAGTCACATCGACGACATTTTCTGGATTATTCTCCATTATTTTTAAGCAATTTTGCAGAGACGAAATTAGAGTTTTTATCAAAATGTCATGCTGTTTGATAATTCCAAAAATGTCATTATGTACAAAATTTTATCAATTAATTACAAAGAAGACTATTTACGAAGGGAAGCTCGACATTTGTAAATGATGTCCGAGGACAAGATTAAATTACAAAATTTCTGGACCTCTATCGCTAATGACTTAATTCACCAAAATACAATGTCAACATCCAAGGCACCTAAGCTTCTGCCGAGTCGATATTTTATGCTATTTCTAACTCATACTCGGGCCAACAATTGCAGTTGGAATTTCTATTTTTTCAAATGAAATAGTCTTGTGTTTTCTTGGGCAAAAAAGTAAATTTATCACTCGAAATACACCGAAATATCATAAAAACTAAAAGAAATACAGTGAAATAAAACTTTAATTTAGAATTATTAATATTAACCGAGTCAGCAAACAATAGAAAATAGTGGGAAAATATCTACTTATTATTGATTCTTCCATAAGATGCTAATTTTACTAACAACCTATAGTGCAATGCATAGGTGAAACAGCGAATGCCAGTGTCCTTAGCTCAACCTTCCCGAGGCTTCTCATATTTCCACAATTAATCACATTTCAGATTTGACCTACTTGCCAAGCAGTTGCCATGCATTGAACATTATCGCGCATACTTATGGAATAAAGGTGTCCATACGCACGTGATGATTGCTTCTCTAGGACGTGAACTTTATACACACCTTCCCCGATATGAGGGAATAAAACCCCAAACATGTAGCAAATCTCTCGCAAGTTGACCTGGTCTGACCGGAAGAGATTACACTAGTATGCTGGCTGCTTCATTTTCGGGCGGAAAATGGATTACCACAAGCAAGGAGAGAGGCCTACCTCGCGGCGGATTTTAATAGCAGTTGGGTAGTATATAGGCAGCCGAATAGTGGATTGGAAGGTGGAGTTTGTACCCTAGCTAGAAGAGGGGGAACCCCCAAACGTCACAATAGTTTTACGGAATGCTCATATTTCTAGATACGTAGTGAACATTCTCACGACAAAACAACGTCGGAAACCTCCGGGTGACACAGACCCTATTAGTAGTGACGGCCCTGAAGGTTTTCGAAATGCAACGCATTTCAAAAGAGAAAAGGCTAATTTTTTTTCCTTCAAATTACATTTCCTAATTTTCTTCCGCAACAAAAATATCGCACAGGGACGCAGACATTGCCGATAGGATCCCGTTTGTCCCGATCGGCCAGCCTCCCTCCGCCGCGGTCGCCTTTAGCACAGCGCACGACGCGCCTCGCATTTTGAATAGGCCTCGGGAGAAACACTTATCAGGGATAGCGATCGTGATCGCCGCATGCGACCCTCCCGCGCAGCGTTCGAAACCCAATCCGCGCAAATAAGCACCGAGGTGACTCCGGGATCGGAAAGCTGGAACAGGAATCGCAACGCGCCACCGCCAACCGGGGCTGGGCGACTTTTTTAGCGTCGCATACGAGATGAAAACGAGCTTTGCTGATGGCGCGTCCTTTTTTAATTCTTATGGCTTGTCGGCATGTGACCCCCCTCTGCACCCCATTCGACTGCACCCCACCGGACAACATTAATACACGCGTATCGGATATTTCGTGCATCGAGATTGTTTGATAAACCCACTCGCCTTCTATTATCTACTCGCCACTATTTAGATCGCCCTTTGGTCTAGAGTCGATTTTAGGGAAGGTGAAGACGATTAGAATCCCATCGAAAAAAGTGCATCGAATATTTGCCACACCGATAATCGATAAACTAGCCTTCTACGCAATTGTGATGTCGATGTATTTCACGTCGTGGGTAGATTTCGGAAATGAAGTACCGCGAAGTCCATAACAATCACATTTTCTACGCAAAAAAAATAGATATTTCGAATTCCTCCACGGATCGATAACTTAGGTACAACGTAATATCGCACAGCCCCTGCCGTCAACAACGTGACGCGATCTCTTCCCTCACACCTCGGGCAAGAGAGCCTCTGCAGGCAAGAGCGTCCTTCGCGCCATTGTTCCCCGCTGGGCCGGCAGCAAAAGTGTGCGGCCCACCGCCGCCGCCGTTCAGGGACGGCGGGAGTCCCGCGCCGCGAATGTAGGTCAGGCGGCGAGCGCGCGTACACTCATACCGACACAACTGGTCCGCTCCCCGACGCGGTTTTTCGGCGATCCACGCCCGCTTCTCCCAACGATTATCAATTGACCCGAACCCCTCTTTTTTTTAATTCTGGAACAGAATAGCCGTGGCCGGTGGCCCCTTCTTCGCACCCCTCCCGCCATCTTTCCGTTTCCTCTCATTAATTCGCCTCACTCATTACCACNNNTTTTTTTAATTCTGGAACAGAATAGCCGTCGCCGGTGGCCCCTTCTTCGCACCCCTCCCGCCATCTTTCCGTTTCCTCTCATCAATTCGCCTCACTCATTACCACCCTCCCGCGGCCGTGAAAAAAAAATACCCTTCCCTTCCCGCCCTTGCTCCCAGCTCGAAGAAAACTTCACCACCGCACCTCAAATACGTGCGACGCAGTAGTTCCCCCGAGTTTTTGAAAGGACGGCCGTGATTGGTCGGCTTTCGCCGGCTCGATATTTCGCCGCATCCGTTCTTGTTTCTCCGACCTCCGCCATGTTGGAAAGCGGCAGTCGAGGGAAGGAGAGGGGGTGGCGGTG
>LYUA01000225.1:755442-771415 GCA_002093875.1 Calopteryx splendens | reverse complement strand
GTAAGGGAACTAACATGGGATAGGAAAGAATGAAGGGCTGCAGTCTACCAATCTTAGGATTGAAAGACTAAGATAATGATGGAAATAAATCAATTTTTATCACAAATTCATAATTTCAATGAGAGCCAAAATCTTCGATCTACTTAACGAAGAAAATGTAATCACATTGAAATTCTTGATGGAGTTGAGAGAGGAAAGGAATAGGTTTAATAAGGCAATGTTTAAATATCTTTAACTATATTAATGAACTGCAGTTTAACTGGTTCCTTAGCCTTAAGAAACCACGACCAAAACTTCCATGGGAGGCAAACAAGTACCACTCGCCTACAAAGGTAAGACACTTTCGGACCCTCACCATGTGCTTCCGGGCATGTTGGTAAATGATTAAGTGCTCCAACGGCGACGGAGCCAGAAACCATTCATTACGTTTTCTTCTATAGCTTTCTGCATCCTCGCTGACTAGCCCCATATAATGGATTCGCTACCGCCTTTGAAGATCGTCCACAATAATTCCCACCCGTACGTGCGGGAGCACCTTGACAAAACCGCTCGTCGGCCGATTACACAACACCGCAACGGTGCCGAAGTGCCATTTCTGAGATTGCCGGAAGCTAAATGATAACCTTGTGTTGTTTCCGTCGTCACCAAACGGCGGATAACGTTGCTCGAGAGAAACAAGTTTAAAGGCGAGCACGATCCGGTGAGCACGACCTCGTTAGAGACGACATCTCCTTTCCTTTCATTCCGATTCTGTCACAAAAGCGGTTACACCTGGCTCCCAACGCACGAAACCGAAGAAACGTCCTACACTGCAACCCGCGAGAAACTCCCGATGTTCTACGCATCAAAGGGCGCGGTATAAAAACAAGGAAACTCCACATTAATACCTGTCCCCTAACACGCGCCAATGGCGCCGTAAAACGATTCGCCGGAACGAAGGAAACCCCATCACGGAACAAAAATACCTTCTCAGGGAGTGCATAATTGGATTTTGAAGGCCCAAGAGCCGCTCCGTACTTTGGCACCACAAGCTGTGAGGCTTAAGGTTTTTCACTGGGTAAACACCGAAAAATATAACTGCTAAAAAACAACATTTACGTATTGATTGGATATTTTAAGGGTTGATTTTACTCAATTTTGTAAAATATCTACATGAAATTGTTTAAAAAACAATTAAGACTTAAAAATAGTTGATATAATTACTGCATACTGCTCGTCATAGCGCAACAAAAAAAGAGAAACTTTTTGAAAAAATGCTCAAAGCATACAAATGGAATATGATAACATTCACAGTTTTCGCAAAAAAATGTAGAAAATGTTATCGCTATATAAATTGGTGCATCCTCTAAGCGAATAGTATTTCTAATCATTAACCAATATTAGTGCTACATCAATCAGTGAATTCATAATAACATTTTTCATGCATCAGTTTTTATATGTTTCCAATATCATAAAAATATTTATCAAGGCTAAATAGTACTTTAATATTTCTTCACCGCAATAATTTTCCACACAAACTGACACCATCAAACGCAATGTTACTCACTCTGTTGGGATGAGTAGTAGATCACGATGTATTTAATGAGGTAATCTTGTACGAGGACTCCTAGGGGAAAAGAAAGCAGCACAGGTTGTTTTTAATTCGCGTGGCCACTATTTAGTCGATCTAAAACATTGCCTCCATAAATCCAGATTTTCTGTGCAAGTCCGTCCGTTCAAATTACATTACACTTTCAACACACCCAAACAACATACACCGAGACAAGCCTCAGCCGAAAATAGCTGACTATCTTAAGACTAATTTCCCTTGATTGACGCGTTAATGAAATCTTGCCACGAAGCCACTTAATTACACTGGCATTCAAGTGCCGGCGAGGCATCTAGGGTTTGCTAATTAGGACGTTGAAACGCAAGCAACGAAAATTGAGTCAACAATTTTTGCCGGGCTAAAACTCACACCTGGATTAAAACGCTCCCGGGTTCGGAGCATCGAAACTCAAAACATACTTATTAGCGAAAGAAAAAAGTAACTCGCGAAGAGACGGAAGGAGCCCTGCGAGATTTACCCTGAATATTGCAAGAGACCAGATGAATCAATTTACATTAAGTAAACAGCCCGGTAAACGGACTCGCATTTCATATCACGGATAATGGTCCATGGATACTGGATATGTCAGCATTTTATCACGTAAAGATTTCCATCTCCATTCCCCCCAAACCATCTTCGCCTATAGTAAAAAGATGCACAATACTTACGACAATGACTGCAGGAAAAAAGGAGAAGACTGGAAATGCGGTGCCGAAGGAGAATGATGAAGACGAACTGAACGAATACCTTAAGACGAAGTTCTAAGAAGAAGATGAGAGGCAAGGAGTAGAATGAAAACTGAGAGGGGTTGCCATATAAGACAAAATTTGAGACAAACTAGTCCGATGAGTACAGCCATCGAGGAAAGAGAGGAAAGAGTAGACAAGAAGAACTACTTCAAAGCAAGACCCCAGCTTTAAGATTCGTGGGTAAGCGTTGCCAAACGCAGAAGAGAATGGATATGTAGATATGAAGAGGTTGGCCGGGTGGAAAACTGCATCAACCCCGTCTAGTAATTAAATACCAGAAATTATGATATGTACGATAATGATGTTATCGATATTTCGGCATATGTCTTATCTTGATGATTGAATCAGATTTCTATTTCGAGGATCGACACTGAAATTTAAATATAGCATATCGACAATTAACATAGCAGATGCACCATTTTCTAGCTCTGTTTGTGCACGAAATTGCAGTGCATCCGTTAGTGTATTTTCGTACGAACACAATAGTCGACGCGATGCTGGACACATTGAAACAGGTTAAACAATGATTCAACGGCAAAATCGCCAGCGGTTAACAGATTAACCGGTTCATAATAGCTCGACAAACGGTTACCCGTTCTCTCCACTCAACCACTGAAACCAGCCTTCTCCAGAGATACTTGGCGCACGCGTCCACCGCAATGCATCAAACTTTTGACAGAAAGATCACATTGTCATCTTCCTTTCCTTTTAGGGATGCCCCGCACATCCCGACAATTACGCAATTAAACAGTAATGCCCTAAAACCCCTGCCACAGACCCACGTGCCAGCCCACAAGTTATGACGTCGGATGTAGAGGAGATTAAAATGAAAGGCGCATGCCTCGAAGAGAAAAAAATAATCCACTTTAGCTCGTCCGCTGGCCTCAAAGCGAAGGGGGGACGCCATGAGCCGCCTCCCGGGGGCTGCGAAAACGCATGATTTTCCGACCTCACACACAAACCAAAAAAAAAACACGAAGAAAATGCTCCGGCCCCTCCTGATCGATAGAAGCCGAAATGCGACGCAATATGTGCGTCGCTCGGCGAAGCACGCGAAGGCTGGTGGAATGCCTCGCCACGGGACTCAGAAATAGCGAAGCCGCCGGCAGGCAGCGAGCAGTGCGTATTGCGCTCGAGCGGGCGGGGCGCTAGACCCCGAAACGGAATATTGAATAGGAACCCGCGGACACGTTTGAGTTTTGAGCGCCAATCTGAAAACGCCCAGAACAGCCAACACTTCACTTAGGCGGACTCACTCCATCCGAAACATATCTAAGTATACAGGGCGCACATTCAGAATTAACAAAACGAACAGAGGAAATCAGATCTAGGACGGGCTTTCACAAAGTTTCTCAAAGAATAAAAAGGATTACGTCTTCCCCAAAGTACTCTATAAGTCGCCTCTTACCATGAAGCGCCTAAAACAGTTTCATGCCAAAACGATTTCTAATATATTCTATACGTTCATTTAAAATATAATATGTCTCTGGTCTTATTTTGTGGACGTTGGTTGCGGGAATATAAATAATTTTAGTTTTCCACACAGCTCATTTTCTACCAACTTTTCAACTTTGGAACGTCCTGAACTGGGTATTGACCCACACACATACGACAGAATGCTTTGAAAGTTTCAAACGCTGATTTCGAAATGAGCTTCGAACGCTGAAACTGCGCATGGTATATTGTTTACATTGTGTGGAAGAGCCCATTCATCTTATCATAGGTTCATTATCCCAAGCAAATTAAAGCGCAAATATTTAATAGATTATCGATGGAATTCCCTGCCTATCGCGAAGTTCGAACGCAGGTGGCCATCTTTCGATAGAGCGTTAGATTAAATGTGAGAAATAAAACCGAATACTGAATGAAGCGCGATGATGGTATAATCAAATGTGATACATGCCTTAAAACAAGGCGAGGAGCACGAGAAAAATAGGCTGGATGGTAGGAGTGCAAAAAGATGTGGGCAGAGGAATTAAAGTAAATGAAACAACGGGGCAGCTATTAAAGCGATCATGAAAGGTTAAGAGCCCACTTACTAAGAATGAATTATCCATCTACAAGTGGTAGAGCGGTAGGGAGAGGAGTCAGAGAAAGTAACAGTGGTCAGCTGTTGAACGAAATAAAAGTGAGAAAATAGAAGCCAGTGGCTATGGGATTGAGCCAGCGATAGGTGCAAAATAGGATACATTAAAATGTAACGACCTGTGACATGTGTGTCATGTGACATTATCATAAAAACTGAACGTAGAATTATGTAGGTTACGCCAGAGCTAAGATGAATATGATAATCAGTTTGACAGATGCAAATTGATGTTAAGATAAAAATATAAATGCCATTAGTCAACAATAACCCAAATGAGAATACCATATTTTCAAAAGTTAATCTTTTCATCTTTAATTAAAAGACTGCCTATGATAACTTTCCGAATCCCACCACAGCGGGGCAGGTACGATTTGAAAAACTGCCCTATTATGCATAACATTACACTATTCAGCAGACATTTAAAAACTTTAAATTCTGTGAAATAAATATTTTACTCTCCTGTCTAACATCTAGAATTTAATAGGTTTCTCAAAGCAACTACCAGAATTATAATTATGATTTATTCGATGAAAATCTTAATATGTACTCGAAATTAAAACAATACATTTTTATGAATAGCTATGGTGATAAAATCAATAGTGTATTTGCAAAATAGCGGCGAATTTAGGTTTGAAGGCGATGACTCGAGCAATGCAAGCAATCGTTTGCGAGCAATGCAATTCAACGTGGTGGGTGATACTCCACTAAAGATTACAATATGATGATGGCGGAAATTTAAGTTCTTAAGACCCAACAGAGATCAGCACATAGAATGCGAGACATTAACATAAAGACAGGAGTGAATGCAAAATATTCTAATATGTAGAAAAAACCTGTATGCATGGAAAGTATTCTATATGTATTGTATGCAAAATATTCTTTAGTCTAAAGACGGCGAGACGGAGACTTACCATTAGTTTACTGAGCACCTTCATCTCATTTTATATAAATTACATTTGGACTACACAAAGTTATAAATTAAACAAATACAAAAATATTACAAAAAAACTACAAAAACATATTATGATACTTTTTAAGAAAAAATTAGCACACATAGTGTAATACATTAACATAATAATGTTCTATCTCATATTATTTCGAATATTCCATCAAATTATCTTTATCGCTAAAGTTAAGAGAAAAAATAATAAGGCATCTCCGTAAATCAGTTAAGTGAAAAGCGGAAGCCAGGGCATATTGCCAAATCCAGAAGTCAATTTTCCTCACTGGGTTGCGCCATCTGACAATAATTTGATAGCATTTTCTCCAGCTTTACGTATTTTACTCTTTCAAGTTGCCAAGATTCTTAACTTTCTCCAACCGATAACACATAGGGTTGTCCATATTACCCAAAAAAAATAAGTAGTATGCTTACCAGAAAGTGGGTACCAGAGTTTTCTAATCTGACATTGGCAAATGGGATTTTTCGCGACTGAAAATGGAAACAAATATTGCAACACCGAAGCTCTCACCAAGGGTTGAGTTTAACAAGGCTCCACACACCCGTAAGAGTTGGGGTGTACGAGTTAAAAATGTATACAGTGACTAAAATATTGAAGGCAAATATACGATCGTTATTGATTCTAGTGAAATGTGCGATCCACCAGGCTCGTGATATGAATACAAATTTAAAAGCTTCAATCAGTAGTGCCAAATTCGCGCAACACGAAATTTCGGAATGAGTCCCATCAAATAAAGGTCAAACAGAAGTAAAAAGGAACGCGAATAACTTTACAACCTGACCGTCATTTTGGCTACAGTCCATATTAATATGGTGGAAGGAAATAAGAAAGATAAACCAACGATACTAATATGCCTTTCAATAAATCAAACTATTCTAATGATCAATTCAGAAAACAGCACATGGTGCAAATTTAATGGTCACCCCTCTGCCATTAATGCACAAAAGACTGATTGCGTAAAATTCGATCACTTTTATCCTGTTAATCCCGATGCATAATTGATGGAAATCAAAGCATACCGATGGAAGGAAGCAAAACCAAAGGACGACCAACACCAAAACATTCATAGAAATTTGCAGAAATTAAAAAAAAGGAAATTTTATCGCGAAAAATCTGAAAGAAGCCGACATTTTCAAAAATAAACCAATGTAGGTCGACATGATTCAAATCGAAGTATTTATAATTTTAATCATATACCTACGATTTTCGACCATAGAAAATTAAAAATAAAATAAATTCTCTTGTAGTTTACTTGTTTATGCGACGGACGGTGAGAAATATCTTTATTTACGACATTAAAAATCCAAAATACAACTCCGAAATAAGCGCACAAAATATGCGCCGCTTTAAATTCTACAGGAATATATACACAATTGACCTGTAAAGTATAAGTCAAAACCCCCAAAACCATTCTTCCCTCAATGAAATTTTACAATTTAGAGACGCCTACGACTCCCCAAAGAACATTAACGAATATTAATAATGCTCGAAGAGAGCTATCAATATTCTCCGTGTGGGCGAGGAACGCTGGAAATGGGCGGGACACGAAGAGCGGACACACGTAAACGCAAATCTCACGAACCCCACCACCAGACGATGGGAAAGTTGGGGACAATAATCACCTTTTTTTTCTCTGACAAGGGATGCAATCCGGCAGCACGACCCACAGACCAAACTGCGCCTCACTTCAGAAAGATAGCTCTCTGTCCTCCTGCGGTCACTGGGAGAGAAAACGCACCTTGTAGACACACGTGCGCTCACAACGGACACACTAGCCCCAGCACTTCGCAATGCACCGTGGGTCCTTACCGTCCCCACCCCCCTCACTCCATCCCCCACAGCGATAAACGCCCGTCCCTGTAACACTTTTCCGTGGAACCGCGGGGATAATTGCGAGGAGACGCGCGCTCGCCTCAAGAGAAAAGCGAAGAAGACCTTAACATTGCCGCATCGCGTTGCATTAGAGCTGAAGCGAACACGAGGTTCGCCCGCCCTACTGCGTACACGCCTTACCGAAGAGAGAGAGGTCTTTGATCCGTTCCAGGGGCATGGCTATAAATGCTTCCGTTGCATAACCACAGTGGAAGGGGCGGAGGGGGGAGAGAGAGTTGTCTTCGAAAAAGTTCACTCCTTAGGGCGTGCATCGCATTACACGAGTCCGTGCTCGAGTTCCTAGCCACCAGGGGGGGGGAGTGGCCCTCATTTGAGCTCCCAACAAAGGGGGGGGGGCAAGAAATTGAGGACGAAGAATTTATCGGTCCAGCACGGATAAGGCTAGTGACACCAAGATCTCAAGAGGAGGCCGCTTAAGCATATCCACGACCGATTAATTGGGTGTGCCTTTGTATCCCACAGATATAAAGTCCAACGAGGAAGACACCAAAGAGACAAACGCGTAGGCCAAATAATGAGGGACGTGAGGAGAAAAGCCTTATCAGAGTGTCACTGATTTGGTATTGAGTGCGGTGGTTAGAGCACAGCCAAGCGATCTTCGGATTGAAATACGAATGAATTAAAACAATCCATCGGTTGAGGATATAATGTACCTAATCACTGACGAACTGAAAGCATTCACACGCATAAAATTAATACTGATGATAAAAACCCAGTCTCCACTTGTACGCTAACATTTTACTTGATTACACGAAAAAATTAATTCTTGGAGTTTCTCTTACTTTTAATTTATCCTTAGTCCATTTCAACCCCATCGTCGCCTCTATTCCGCAGCATCCCTACTTAACGTTAGCAAACCCTTAAGTTTCACGGCTCCATTTCCATACAACATTTATGCCTATGCCTAAGTAAGCCATACTTTACTATAATTACCTTCTAATGCAATAGAGGTATGCGCTTCTCTTCGTAAAAAATGTTTATTTTTGCGCACACACATATATATTTATTTATATACCTATACACACACACACACTTACTAGGCGTGATTAAAACCGATTACGGCAGATCTCCTCTCAAGCAAACAATGGGTTAGAAAGTTACAATAAAGTCACGCTTATAATTCAAATACAATTCATCACCCTTATTATAAATCAGATCTAAGTAACGAAAAATAATAAATGCGAGGGAACCACACAATACTAAGGATCTTTGGCAGCTTTCAAGCAAACCAATTTCAGATGAAAAACCCCTTCCGGTCGATAAAGCTGCCACGCAGAAGAAAGAACGAATAGGATACAGCCACGCGATGCGTCGTTTGAAATCGCTCTCAATTTATCTGGACGGGACAAAATTATTAAGGCTATGGTATCGCGATCTTAATACGGCACAGATTCGACGTCCTGGGACACGGGATTTATTTTTCAAATCTATCGAAAATCAAGACTTGGCCAGTAAGAAAGTGAGACCGTAAGGGAGAGGGAAAGAGTGGCACCGAGGGGAGGGGCGGGAGGAGAGAGAAGTACCAAACGGAATGCACGGGTGAAATGGTATCGAGATTGAAATTGCGAGCTCGTCATCCTAATGACAAGCTCTCAATTTCTCAGAACCAATTACTGGAACAAACGATTACCTTTATCTTATCTGGAATTCAACAGAACCGAGTTCATACGCTACGAGTTAAAATTATTTGTATTCACCACTAAGTAGTCGTGAACGCTCCCTGTTGTATGTTGCATTGAATTTAAAAACTTTTTTCTTTTAAATAAGCATAGTATCTGCAGTTATATCCACTAGGGTTGCAAACACGAAACAATTTAAGAAAATAAATATATTTTCAGGACAAAAGAAGATGGCATACGGAATTCAGACGACTATTTAAATCGGTTTTGTTCGACCAATAGTGATGACCGCAGCTCTAAAATCCTACATTTTCGTCGCAAGCTTTCAAAGGGATGTAACGATAAAAAAGAAAAAAATATACATATTTGTGTCACCTGATCACGCTGGTAGGTCCGAAACTCCCTCCAAATATTCTTATACTGATCAAGAGGCGCCAGGTGAATTTTCACCTCACCTGGGGGAAAGTTTGTCAAAATCGTGTGATCAATACTAATGAAAGGTCAACGTTAGCTGAACTCATTCCAACGAGGAAGTAACTACGAGAAACATATTAAGCCTGGATAAAGGAAGCCACGGGAACCATAAGAGGTGATACGCAAATAACTAACGTTAAATGACAGTGGGGCACGCAGGCGTACTTGGGAACCAATCACGGTGGAGCATTGGTGATGAGCTCGAATACTAAAGTAGCCATGAATACCTTTTGTTACGCTTTAAATTGTGCACATGTGTGAAAGCAAATTAATGACATCGGAGTAACTGGTACCTAAAACCTACACACAAACACTCACATAGCTAAAGTCGAATGGCACAGAAAATTCGGAGATAAATATGTAGAGCTTGCACAAATATTTTCGAGTTCATGGCATCGATACTTTTTTGCATCAAATATACATCTACTCGAGAAATTAGAGAAACTTGAGCTCAATTCCATCTAATTTAACGTTACCTATATCCTCTGCAAATGAAAAACTAAGATGATGACCGGTAGATTCGAGTCGTAAAACACGAAAAAGAGCGACACGAACAGAATGTGAACGATGGCAGGAACAGAATCATCATCTTTGGATGTAGGCCGCAGTGCGAGTAGGAGTAGGTAATAGCCCAGCGGTCTGATCATGGAACCCAGAGGAGTGGAGGAGGGGACAAGGGCCGAAGGAGGCTGGAACTGGAAGATATGCAGTCACATTTCGTCTATGGACTCGTTCCTTTCGCTCTCGTTCACTTCGAGGAACGACTAAAGAATTCGTTACTTGCGTTCTCCACGTTTCCTTAGCGACCTCGTCTTTGTACATGAACTTTCTGATAAAGCGAAGGTAGCACAGGAAACGACTGACTCCCCACATTGAATGAGTGAATTTTACACGCCGTAGGGTATAAGCACTAACTATCAAACGAATCAATGGGTGAAATGGTAAAAAGGGTGAGAGATTTGGGTTATTTTAGGGTAACCGTCTAAGATCAAATTAACTGGGTAATTAAAACCTCTAATGGCCGATTAATATACACTTTTCTATTTTAGCCAAGGGCTAATATTTTACCAGGAGTGGAGCGTCCATTTTTTAATACGACTCCAAACTATTGAAACAACTTCTCAGTGAATTGCTTAGTTCCTCGGGAAGACCGAAATACGGGAATGTTTCCGTTCTTACCCGCCGGAATGATGGAAGACAGGATGACTCATTTCGTTCCTCCGATCCATCCATTACTTTCCTTCGACCCCTTTCCTTCTTCCTTCCACTCCTATTCGTATCTTTGACCACGATCGTTCCGGTTCCACTCGTTCCCTTGGAACGGGACTTTTTATTCGCTCCACCTCGTTCCTCAGGCGGATTCGTTCTCTCGGAACGAATCTTTCCGGCCCGCCACTCGCCACGATATCCCAAAGGACTACTCCCCGAGATCTCTCACAAATGGCTCTCCTTTGGATCAGTAGCGAGGAGCAGGCGAATTAGGAGATGCCCAGCACAGACGGCTGCTTGCCTCGAGAGAGGAAGAGTCAAGTGGGGGATGGAGACGTCCTCTTGAGATTGCGAGACGCGTGGGCAGATGATTAAGTTTTTCTCACGGTTTTTTAAAAGGTCAATTCCCACTCTGCCTCTTGTATTTAATGTTAACAAATTCATCAGAGTAAAAACGCGTAAATTCAAAGAGATGAATTAACTTTACCAAGCATCCGATTAAATCCTTATAATATCAATAATCATGATACAGGACATAATTACGGTGCGTAAGGTTGTGTAATATCCAGGGTATTAAAGCCTCAGCTATGGTTTTTGAAAGAAACGATCTTCAAGGACACGTATCCTCCAATGCACTACTATATTCAGAATTATTGAATTCAGGCACGAAACTGGAAGCTAAAGATAACCATCGTAGAAAATCTCAAATTTCCATTGATATTTTTACGATGCATTTATTATTTTACCCGTACGTATATCCCATATATCTGAAATATCTTTATCTTTGACATAATGATATGAAACCCACTATGCTTACTTGCTATGAAATCTTATTCATTGAACTGATTTATTTAATAAATATTAACTCTAGATTTCACAGTTCTCACTGCCGCATATTGGCCACTGTGGCTCTATGCCATTCAATTTGATTTTATGCTTTCAGCATTTTAACCAACAACATACTCGCAAGCAGAGCATTCGCAGCGGAATTATTTCGCAAGAATGTTTATCATGAGGACTAATATACCTTGTTCACTTATAAACGTTACAAGTAAACAGAGTCTTACTTATATATCCCACCGATGTGAGTAGCTAAGTAAACAACATTGAATCCGAATCTTTGAACACAAGAAATTTATCTCGTTAATTTAAATATTGTTTTATTTCCATACAGATTCCCAGGGAGCCACTTTATTCGCGATATTTTTTATTAACTCGAATATAACTTAGTTCAACTATCAAAAACATACCAACCGGGGCGCCGATCATGAATTATGGCCGTCCCCACCATGTCCCTTCAAACTTGCTTCGAGCAAAAACTGAAAATATCTTAAAAAGAGTACTCTCTCGACTTCACGGGCTAACACGGAAGAGCCAAACTCCGACGGAGGACCGACGAGGCTCATGGGCCGACCAACCGCGATGGGCACAAAGTGGGAGACGAACAGGATAGGGTGGGCATGGGCGGGAGCTGGAAAATGAAGGCTGCCGGGGAGAGAATTCCTAGCTGGAGCCTCTGGAGCGAAACGAGATCGGGGCGTTGCGGGGTGTGGTGGGAGGGTGACGAGGGATGGAGCCGCCATCGCCCGGGAGGGCAAAGGGAATGTGCACTCGCTCCGATTCTGGGAAGCCGAGAGATGCAAGAGGTGAGCGATGCTGGGGTCGCCGAGGAGGACGCAGGGGAAGTCGGTTCGTCGAATGGGCTGCGACGAAGATACGAAGGAGATGAGAAGCTGCCGCATGTTGGCAGACTAACGAAGGAAGAATTACTTGAGTTGGTGCATCGACAGTACTCATTTGCGTCCTGAATCATGATGCTTTGATGAAGAACCTAAAAAAACTATTAAAACCTACACATTAAGGATTTTTAATTTGGGCATACACGCTACTACAGAAACATATGACAAAGAGGGTTTCCACGAAACCTCATGCCCTTCTGACACACATAAAACTACCCGAGAAATAATTAACGCTGAAGGTCTTATAAGGGTGTCCGCATGGAGAGAAACCGCGACAAATCAACGAGGATACACATTACAACGCCATGTATGCAAAGAAATCACTCTTTCTAGAATAGATTGTTTCAGTTGTGATTGTCACGAATACTTTCTAATACCTATTCAATAATCTGCGTTGGTGATAGGAAAATCCGTAACAAGGAATATTCGTTGGAAAGGTATTGACCAAAATTGACGAAAATATTTTTCAGAATTTTCGTCCCTTCACAAAAATCAGTGACCTGATATACTACTTCGCAACGAGCTGTTTAAAATGTACAGATACCCCTAACTGGAACAAGCCGCACGTTAGTAACGTGCGGGCTTGGAAAACTCAAGGTCAAAGGTTAGAATACCGCCCGGGGCATGGGTGTGGCTTTTTGCCCGAGGAATATTTAAGGAAATTAGACAGCGCGACCTTCCCATGGCCGCCTAACACTATAATTTACGGCCACCGCCAGAAGCGAATATTCTCAACGCGAAACAATGGCTAGGGACGCGTCCCGCTAGGTATGTCGTGAAGTAGACCACCCATACATTCGCGCTCGGCGGGTTGCGTGGTTCCAGCGTCAACATGGACCTTATTAAAAGATCATTTAAGTCCCAGACTCCCCTCTGTTCGATGAATGACGTGACTCACGCCCATGATGACACGACGTACTGTAATTTTCAGGGGTCACAATCGACTTTTGAAAAAGTCTATTGTGACTCTTGAAATGAGGAATTCTCGGTACGTAATAATATTTATTCCCGCCCCTAGGATGTCAGTGATTGCGGAAATGTACGTTTGACCTCACTCCGATTTCCTAATCCTGGCCCGCGGAAAAATAAAACGAAAACTTCGGACGAAAGACAATCATTAAATTTCACTCCATGCTTGACCATGAAGTGCACAAAGTAGAATTACTCTCGTACAGAATTGAGGGAAAACGAATGATAGCTTTATCAAAAAAAAAACAAGTATCTTGCAGAGGACAAGGAACCTCAAAAACGTAACGGTAACCGCAAACGGGAAATTCCAAACGAAGTCCACAACTCCCGTGGATGCCAAAAAAAAGGTCCCGAACCCACTTGAAACTACCCCCAAAGAAGCCAAAGGGAATAGCCTCTCGAAATTTGCTGCGGATTGTGATAAATAATTAAAATAGAGAATTTAGCACGGAAAAATCCGAAACCAAAAAAACGTGTTCAGCCGGCAAAAAAACAATTTGGCATCGAAGTCATTAGATTAAACACTTTCTCCCGTAATTGCACAATACGTCTCGTGATAGGGAAGATCGTCACTGACATTATTAAGAAGAATGATCCCTTCGTAAAATGCAAAGATGCCAAAGTGAATGAACACCAATGATGCCAAAGAAATACCTAACACCTAGTAGAGAACCCGAGAGAACTTCACATATAGCATGCGCCGAGAAAACACCAAATCCTTCAAGGACGTACTTATTTTAACAATAAACTGTTCCAAGTTAAGGGCCACAAATAACGAACTCCAAGCATTTTTTTACATGTTAATAGAGGTTAAAATAAGAGCGGTATTAATCGATATTATATGAACTGTTCCAAGGGCTTGAGTCATGCTGCACCGCCAAAGCATACCATCTATTACGTGGCAACTACATACATGCCCGCGGCGAGATTCAAACCCTCTGCTCGGTGAGCTCTTTACCCACCTCTTTGACCAGGATCGGCTATTTCTCAAAGGATTACTTATTAACTCCAAATGATCCTGACAAACCAAAAAAAAAGCTAAAGCCGACAAAGAGCATCATGTGAGCGAAGACAGACAAGAAAACACGATAGTCCACTTTCAGGGAAAGAGAACTCGCAATTTGAAATGTACTTGCTTCCAACAACGGAGGACACTTTTTACACACATGGCCACAGGAGGCCTTAAAAAAAGGGTACCTTCTCACTCCTTGGACCATACAGGTACATACTAATCGACAATTACGATAGGATTTTCCGAATGAAGTCATTCTATGCGCATCACCCGATTATGTACCGATGATACTGTGTTGGTGTAAGAATACAAAAAGGCCTACTGGTCCCAGTTTCACACATTCGCCAGGGGTGGATGTTTTCCAATGATTTGGGAAAAAAATATTTCCACCAGCAATGCATAAGCTTTGTTTCCACTTGTGTTCCAGCAATACTTCTCCGATCACTAAATGTCAGCGGGGGGGAGAGAATTTCCAATTTGAATGCTCCCACTCTACCCCGCCATACCAACACCCCTATTGCCCCCCTCCCTCTCCTTACTCACCCAAGGTGGTCACCCAGTGTGGGTCGACTCATGTTTTTTTTCCGATTCCCCAAACGATAATAAAAAATCTACATTCAGGCCCTCGATGGAGCCATTGCTGAACTAATCTCAAATCGACGACGGAAAACACGAATCCGAAATTCGGCGTGGGTCTGGTTGAAAGATTCCCAGTTCTTCTCGCGAGAGGTGGTAGGAGTTAAAAAATGTTATTTTAGCTTCTTGTTACCTTTCGTGAGCAAATACTGCAGTACACCGTTGACCGGATGAAAATACCTCAAGTAACCTCGAGCTATCCTCTGCGTCGTATGCGGTATATTTTTCCACAGAAAGCATTAAAATCGTCTCCGGTGTAATCTTAATGAAGAAAAATAATGAATTTTGCGAATTTTTAGAACCAAATACGGAACCTTAAGAGGCGTAGCAGCATTTTTTTATTTTACGGGACTCCCTTAATCTGAAAACCTTATCCCTCTGTTTTTGGCTATCCTCTGTATTTATCCTCTTCATGAATGTAACTATGCTTAGGAGAGAAGGGGCTATATTGTAACAGATTTCAAGAGTCATGTCATCTATTAGCCAGGATATGGAAGTAAGGGCGCACCCAGAAAACGATAAAAGAGAAGTGTAAAGGTGATTGAACTGAATGGACATTTTCCATTTCAATTTCATCTGGATTAAACTGATATAGACGCGTAACCATGTCATGAAATAACGGCGAAGTATATTCCCTATATGCTCCACACCCTCTCCTATCAACAGAAGAGGTATCCGCCGAACAGAGCATTATAATATATTTGACCCCGGTGAATAACTTGATAGGCTATAAAATGCTAAATGTTTTTACAAGGTACCCAAAAGAATAACTCTGAAATGATGAGCGAGTGAAAGATTAACTACCCATCGAAAACCTGTTTAAGCCAAAAGCCAGTTTCTTTTTAAGTAGTTTCTTTTGGTACAAACTAATAAAGAAATGTTTGCTTATATTTTGCCTATTCCAACTCCGGAGGACTTCACGGTGCACACATCTCATTTTCAGCAACCAGGGGACTTAACAGCTTGTTCACTGACATATTACATATTCTGTATTTCTGTAGCATTGATTTCCGGCAACCGCAGAGATATGATATACA
>LYUA01000225.1:713706-725523 GCA_002093875.1 Calopteryx splendens | reverse complement strand
CCCCCCCCCGACCATGCATTCTCTGCCTTGCCTTTTCGCATGAAGTTAATAATCTTGAGGTTTGTGTGTACAATCCGGAACTGTAGCGTCTTAGTTCACACAACGAGTGCAGTACGGTATTGATTAGTTTTTTTCATTTGTTCTAACTGTTGAGGACACCCGTAAACTCAACTGAAGAAACCCAGACGTAACAGTAGAAAATCGATGGGATGGAGTGGAACCTGCTGACTTCGAGGTGGACTTACTACGTCGCAGTTACGACGTCGTAGGCGGTTTTGACGGCAGCGTTAAATGTTTTTGTCGCAATTACGTTCTTCCCCTCCTGTAAATGGAAACTATTGATGATAAACTGCGGCCGTTTATGCAAATCATTAACCGTTTAAGTTCGATCCTCGCGCAAGGAACGTCGAATATCAAAGGAGACGATTGTAATTTAAAACGTGTCAGCGACATTGCGAGCGACGTATGCATCCGGCGCGATTCGACTACGCAGTAGTGGAAATCTCAAAACTCAAGACTTGGATAGATATTTACTACGACATCTGAATGAGGTTAATGTAACTTACATGATGCCCTGGATTGCGAAAAACTTATCATCTGCAGCTGCTGTTTAGAAGACTAAAATTGACGACTAAGCTCTTCTCGCATTCTCCGCTTCAATATACGGTTAAGATGATAGACAACACGTCTATGCAAGAAAAAAACATAAATAAATCTACTGAAATTGTCAGAAGGCCAAGCGGATAAAAAAAGATGCACAAACAAGTGCAACAAATTCCGGGTACCTATGTTTTCCGTAAAAATTAAACAAACATTATTTTTAAAAGACTTGAGACCTGATTTTATTTATAAATATTGAGAATACACTACGTTACTACGTACAGGTTGATCACTGGATTACACGCAATTCTTGGATAAATTATAAAAAAGGAGGAAAGATCTCACATAGCTTTTACACTGTTTTTTAAATGTAAGTTGACTACTACTTAATACGGAGAAGATATAAATTATTAACAGATATGGGTAGGTACATTAATTCTGATGCACAGATATATTGATTACAAGTAGTAAAATTTATTACCAGTATAATTAAAACCTTAACTACAGTCACAGGCCCGATTTTGTTCAACTTGCGATACAAAACCTTTCATCGTTCTAATCCCCGCACGACATCTCGCATTCAGGGGCGGGGAGTCTGTTCCTTTCCCTGTGCCGCCAAAGATTTCACCCAACGATCAGGCAAGCAGAATATCACGCTAATTGAACCTAATTTAAGGGTATCCCCTGTCCAGACGACCACCCAGGGTTGAACCTGGGACCAGCTGTAAGCTCTTCAATCGGTTAACATGCCGAACCTCATTCACAAAAAGAGCTACGACGTAAACTTTCGATCAATATAACTATCGCCTGCAATGATCCTCAAATTAAAAACTTCCAGAATTCGATTCAACGCTTTTTCGTTGTGACTAACAATAGGAAGAATGCGCGGATTATTATCGTTCACATCCTAGTAATAATGCTATTGACGGTCCATTTAAACCAGGGGCTGGGGAAAAGGGGTAAATTACCTCAAACGCGGAAAAGGTGAAAATGTTGGGGGTAACGAAAATCCAGACAAATAAAAAGTACCTAAACTACCGAGAGCAACTTTATTCGCTGACATATATGGACCAAAAAATCGAGAGAAATGTGTAAAAGATGCCATAAAAGTACTTGGCTGTAAGCACTGTCGTATTAAAAAAATAGTTTGGCGTTACTGTCGTTAAACACATACAGATAACGGCGTACATTCTAAAAGTGCTCCCCGACCTCTGATTTAAGCGTTCGACGTTTTACGGTACTTCCTTATGTCTCAAGGTTTCCTAAATAATGAAATCTTTACTAATGATCTTGAATATGAGTTAAAGCAGGGAAACGACTTTATCCCGCTCGAAAGGAAAAAAGCGCAATGCTTTTAATAATATTATTCGCTAGCCAACAAGCCAAAGATTTTATCTTACTCCTTAAACGCAAACCAAATTGCTCCTTCCGCCGTTTGTTGGCCGAATCTCATTAATTGAACATCGCTTTTTATAATATTATAATGTGATTGCGCTTCTTATAAATATGATAAATAAACATATAGGAATCAATAATTCTTTCGTATGCTACTCAATATGATATGATACTCAAACGTGAGCTGTTAAGAAGCCCGTTAACCAATCGCTAAAGGTAGCAGTGTCTAAATAAATTTACCGCCGACCACGGGCTGTCCTCTCAACACCAAAGCCGTGATGAAATCGTAAACATGATGAGGACTCTTGCAACAACCTTTACGCCCGGTGGTCCAGGTCCTGAGCCTGCCTAAGTACTGAAAATACATTTGTAAGGCGCCTCAAGATGTTTATATGAATCTGCGTAGGAAAATTTTGAAACAAAGGTGTTTGTTTGGTAGCAAAAGTCTTAAGTAGTCAAAAACATGAGAAAACAGGTATCAATTAGTAACCTATGGGCAACGATGGTGACTGTGACATTCACCAAGGAATATTTTGTTAGTACACAATTTCAAAATGTTTAATGGAGAACCAGTTTCTTCAGAGACTATAATTCTCAGCCAAAAAAATAAGACACATTTCGAAATACTCTCAGCTTTTTGGTGCCATAACAATAGGTATAATTCTTGGAACGCCACCATTTAACTACTTTTCTACTTAATGTGCGTCAGATTTCCTTTAATTAACGTCCCTTTAATCCACCTTCGCCTCTGGTATTAAAAGCAAGTGAACCATCTCCCTAAACCAATGGTTAGATCACAACAAAATTGGTGATCGCCAGGATCTTAACAAGGATTGAAAAGGTTCAACCAAATGTAAATTCTTGACCCGACATGCGACGGGCGATTATTTTATAAAACACACATCCCCTAACCAAGAGCGAAATTTGTACAATCCCCCCCCTTCCCCCCTCTCCTCTCCTCGGTGGTCTTCGGGCTGCTAGCGAGTCTCGGTGCAGTCAATTTTCTTTTGACCATCCACCCCCCGCAACGTCCTCTCGGTAGTCAAGTTTTACGGGTCCGTAGAGGAAGAGTCCGTAGGGAACCAGAGCGATGCACTTCTCCACGCCCGGGCTCCCCTTCCCTTGCCACCGCCACAAAAGATATCCGCGTGTTTTCAAATTATGAATTTTAACTCCTCGCCCACCCATTCCATTGTCCCACGCCGCAGTCCGCGCTACGCGTCGGTGGGAGGGAAAGCCGTCGCGACGGCAAGTTCACCAACACTCGTTCACGGCCTTAGCCCAATTAGCAGATTACGCCCAACCACCACCACACGTTAATGACGGAACTTAAAATTCTCCCGAGAATTTATGCTACTCTCTCGTTAATTTACAAATCCCGTGACTTTTTCAATCGTTTGCCTTAACGCCGGACTTCCAACGGCTAATTGGTGCCAACCCCAACACTTTAATCGTCATATACACCAAGCAGCCGTCGGAGATACAATTATATAGGAAAATTCTCGTAAAATAGTCTGTGCCGTCAGCAACCTCGTGGATTCTTCGCAGTTAATTTTTAAAAATCGTGGGCATGCGAGGCGCAAGGGGTAACATATTAAGCGAATGCATTGTCTTGTCGCAGAGCTTACAAAAACACATTTTCCAAAAATTCTTTTGATGGTTGCCAATGGAATCCATTTCACTATAAACTTTGGGATTAGTAGGTGGAGAGAGAAACAATTTCAATCTCACCCCAATGAATCATGCCTGGGTAACGAGTATCAAGCCAACCGGACCAAATAGACATTACAATGGAAGCAATATGTGATCGAATCCTACTTATACATGTGGGTAGTTCATAAAAGAGGGCCTCAAATCAAGGTCCCCAAATCTTACGAATATTATTCAAACATTAGAAGACGCGATAGCTGTGGTTACACTGAATCGAATGCGCGGTTCCAGAAAACCACGAAATCAAAATAATCCATGACCAATCCTGAAAAACCAGCGACGAAATTAATGTAACAGTGCGCCGTTGTTGTGATGCATTAACTGGCTCCACAAATGACATCAAAGAATGGTTCCCAAATCTTACCAAGCACAAGGCGGTAAGAATTTCTTTCGTTGAATTTTTGGGAGTGAGCACGAATGCTTCCGTCTCCTCCACCCCGTCCCTCCCTCCGCCATTGCTCCAAGGCCATTCTAAACTACGCAGTACGGTCCACGGATAATATTCCCACCATTTTTTTACTTAACACTTTGTTAACCACTCCTGACACTGGAGCTGAATTCTATGCCCGCACAGTGTTACCCCCAAAATCACAAGGCCATCATTACACTCGATTCTTTCCGTGGAGCCCTTTGTGAAACCTAAATTATTCGTAAGCAACTTCATCGGCGGGAGTAGTCGCTAGGAAGGATGGGAACGAAATTTCCAGTTGCCGACTACTCCTTCGCTATCCTCACTCCGTATTCCCCAAAGGCACTTCACCAGGCGCGGTTTACTTGCCGTTGAACAATTGTTCGTCAAGTGTCCCAAAACATATATTTTTAACGGGAAAGAATAAGGTGAAAATTTTCGAGCGGAATAACTTTGAACTTAATATATGTAATCAATGTACAATGCCAGAGTAAAGTTTCATTTTTTTTCTCTTAAGAGCCTCGGGAAAGTGCTACGTCATTAATTTTACAAGATTTTCGTAGAGCAGATGGAATGTAGGAAAATATCATTACCTTTATTCGATAAATAAAACAGAAGTAACCTTGGAAAATTAAACGAGACTATGAGATATCTGCTTAAAATATATACCAGATTCCCATGTATCTTCAAAATGCCAATAAATATTATCACGAAAGATTCAACAAAACAGCTGTTATTTATTACTGATGAACTACGTGGAATTTCATCGGTTAAAAAAAGGACTTTCTAAGACGTTAGCAGGAGAGGGGTTGGTGCCGAAATCCTCGCCTGAAACTCAAAAGTGGCCCATTATTCAACGACAGAAAAAAGAGACGATTCTTTTAACGCCAACTCAATTTGAGTTATTCGCGTCCGCAGGGAACGGATATTAATAATAATAATAAAAAAAGAGAAAAGACGGAGAAGACGGGGAAAAATACTTCGCGTGAGGGGCAATTGAAACGTATCAGGATGACTGCAGAAGAGCTGGAGAGCACCGAAATTGGAACCTCGCGTGGTGATGTTTTCACCAAGCACGAAAAATTCGCTTGCGTCCAATAAATCTGCGACTAAGGGGAGAAGAGCACAGCTGACGGCAATATTTCTCTCCCTCATGCAACGCCCGTTCCACTGGGAGCGTGGTGGCATATTTGGGGGAGCTTTCATTTCTTCCGTTCGTAAACATTAAAGAAAAATGCAATTTGGAGCTACTTTAACCATGGGGAACTGGGGGAACAAATATAACTTGATTACGCCAATGGATAACCTGGAAATAATTTACGATCGTTAAAGAGTTACTAATGTCTATTTAATTGGAACTAATTGCTCCCTCTTTTACATAAAGTTTTAATCAACTCCGAAACCATTGAAAAAAAACTTAATAACGCCACAGCAAATAAAATTCCGGGCGATTAAGACAATCAAAGTTTTATGGCTACGCGAATCTCCGAATGAGCCATTCACGTTTTTACCACGGAACGGTAAAGTACTTCCCGGGTCTTTAAAAACGCGGTGCTTCCATTGGATTGTACAATGTAACAGGGGAAATGAGATCTCACTGCCATACCCATACGCAAATAATTGTTTCGATGCACGAATTACAAAAATATTGCCGAGCATGATAAAATTCAATCAAGAATTACTTGGTTTTATTTCCTTATAAATGAAACGACTCTTAAAGACTCATTCCTTTCGGAAAATTAAAAAATAAAATGAAGCACAATATTATTTTCAACTCGTGGAAGTGGTACAGTTTGATGTTACGCCATACTATTCACGAGAAATCTCCAGTTATGAGCGGAAAAGATGAAAACATTGTAAGTAACAGGGTCTTCGAAAATAATTCTCTATCCACCAGATGGAGGCAATGTTTGATTGAAGATGCCAATCAGATGACACCGTACATTTCACATTAGGAATAAGTGGCTTCAACTAACAATACATGAAAGCCAATCTTCATCATGGCGCGTATGAAGAGCAAATGAGAAGTATCACTGATTATGGCCTCGTTTCGGGAGACATTATGAATTAGAGTCGACTGCCAATTTAATAGTTAATTGAAGTAAATAGGGCATGTTCACCAAAAAAAGAATCACCTCACTTTTAGCCCCACTTTCAAGGCATAACGCCTGCTTCAATAAGTCATTGCACTTTATTTGAACCAAATGGAAAGGCACACCATTCCCGATTATATTATCACTTCAATACAAAATAAAATGTCAAACCAATGCAATGAATTAGTGCCTGGGGGTTGTAGTGTAGTTAGGAAGGGGAAAATCGAAAGCGCTCGTACCCTCCACTGCCTCTTTGCACTTAACTAGCTCTACATCGGAAGTATTATTGCTATATATGTTCCTAAAGAAAATCCTTATAATACCAATCCTAATCTCAGACTCGGTTTTACCATAGAATTTTACAGTTAAAACATGACAAAAAATGCATACGGAACGTGCCCCTTCCTTTAATGGAATTTTAAACACAGAAAACCCTTATAAGTCATTGTTTATTCCAACTGCATACCCATAAAGATTTCAAACCGTAAAAGATTTGGAGATATCTATTCTATTAATCAACATTGAATATTACCTGTGTAAACCATGACAATACTAAAAAGGCAAAAGGAACTACACACATTATTGCTATTTGGCTATTTGGATTATTTAAAGCGTGCTGACCATACCACTTTAGTCGAAGTAACTCACATTCATACTCCCTTGACTCCAAAGCATCATCTAATTAGCCCCAAATCATTCTGGAAATGTAGCTCGACAAAGTTAGTGGTTCTTTAATGGTCAAAAACGAAAATACATCATTAACTTGGCCATGAAACCTCCAATTACGCAAATTGCCATTGAATCGGTCCCACAAATCACCATGACCAAGCGCCACCTGGGAAGACATTCGTTTCATCCACCAAATTTACAGCCCAATCGAAGTTCCATTAACAAATGCCCCTTGCCGACTTCAATTAAGGTCACAAGATCGGAATGGTACCTATGTTTGAAACCTGTCCCTGAGGCAACCCCGCGGCAAAGAGCCGACAGACTTAAACGAGCAATACCAAGAAGCGATCAAACCGGTGTTTACGGTGAATACATGCTAATTTCAAGAAATGGAATACAAAATAACTGATTTCTTAAGAACTCGTGTTTAATTCCGTTGGCAAACCTCGAGTGCATATACGGTGACACTCTTGTAACATTTTCGTTGTGACTTCAAAGTTTAAAACACGTGGAAAAACCTCTGGGGTCTTTCGGTGTGACCACATGGACGTTACTTCGATTTTCCGCTTCAATAATGGAAATTGTATCGCATGAGTAAATGAATATTGCGAGCATCGAATGAATTGGGTTCAGGTTCAGGAGTACGTGCTTAATGCGACGTTTGAACACTTTAAATATTTTTAGTTCCATTTTCCCCGTGGCTGCGGGGAAAATGGAACAAAATAATCACGATGCACAATTCTTAGAATTCACAGGATTTTAACTGATATTTTTTTAACTAGAGATTCCACAATAAAAAAAAATTGTACGAAATGCTCGAATTGTCCTGAGATATTTATAGCCACGCTAAGTTACTGAAAATGAGAGGCTGCTTGAGCTGCTCTTAATTATCCATAATTACTCCCCTTGCACCCATTAT
The DNA here is from genome assembly GCA_002093875.1 of Calopteryx splendens. Taxonomy (NCBI): domain Eukaryota; kingdom Metazoa; phylum Arthropoda; class Insecta; order Odonata; family Calopterygidae; genus Calopteryx; species Calopteryx splendens. Next base: position 717,728 of record LYUA01000225.1, on the reverse strand, counting down.
GTATATCAGGTGCCTATATGTCTACGTTCCTAAACATTAATGGTTTTCGCAGAGAAACTTCAAACAGTTAGATCTTCATTTCCCCAAGAAAACTCCTTGCGGAACGGAGGAGCTAGGTTGGGCTGCGGGACTCTATAATATTTAAATGTTAAGAATTTACCTGATATAAACAATTTTTTTCGTATATTTCCTCTGTTGTGACACTAAACCAAATAACCCTCCAATATTAAATATCACACGAGCTTAATCCTATGTTTACATTTCTCCGAAAGCCTTTCGCGGACAGGATTAAAGGACTTACAGGGCACGATCAAGGCCGCGGGCGACACTTGACCCCTTCGATACACTGCAACTATGCGTAAGGACGGCAAGGACAAAACGAAACAAAGCTTTGTCAATATCTATTTATCCAAAGCGTACACCAGGGAACACTTTTGGCCATGTTTTGAGCGTAACAGTTCCCTTAATGGAAATTGAGTACGCAATCCGCAACACAGATTTTTCTCCAATGTAAGGAAGTTTCTTTTTTGGGAGATTTAATTGAGTCCGGGGCATGCTGATGGTAAACTTGTGGACTTCGACGGTCCTGCTCACACGTAAACAAAGTTGCTATCAAATTAACAGAATGCATGGGAGGAAATAACACTAGGAAACTAGAATGACTGACTAGAATATGGCCTATACAAATGCATTTATGACCCAAAAAAATTCCCTAAAACAAAAATGACGTAAAAACATAACTATTTTCTTTTTAACTCTCTGCTAAACTAAAACTCCTTTTGCATTATTAATACAATAAAATGAAAACCTACCACAAAAATAACCTAGAAAATATATTTTTTTACTTTTCACTATGAAAAGCTGAATAAACAAAAGCCTCACAGAAAGGGTGTCACTTTTGGCATGCCGTGAAAGGTCCAAAATAACCCTAATACAAAGTGCTTTAAAAACAGTAATGCTTTTTTGCTATCGTTACTAAAAATGTTTTATACGAGTATAAAATTTTTAACTAAAAACAATATTAAACTAAGAGCGGTGGTACAGATTTTGCGAGTGAAGAGATATCTCTTGACGGAATCAATGTTTTTTATCATTCAAGCACTGACTTTTACTTATAATTGCTTAGTACTTAGCATACTTTGTTTACGTTGACATTTTCATCAAAAGTTTCTTGTTTATGGCCGCAGTAACTTGATGAAACGTGCATTTCGCCTTGTTTATGGGCCCCTTTGTGCGGCTCTCACTTGATAAAAGCCACCGAGATAAAATTTACGTCAATAATGTTGTACTACGCATTTAGTGTAAATGTGCATGAAGGTAATAGAATCGGTATAAAACTTTGGTCTAAGACCAAAGAAACCATAGCAACACACTTTCGTCAGTTTTTTAACTCACAAAAATACATATTTCTATTGAAAATGCCAAAATACGCCAAATTATGCTTTAAAAACGACAAAAATGCCATATACCACCAAAAATGATGAACAATGCAAAAAATGCTACTGAGAAAGTTCTAAAAAAACTTAAGCTTCTTGTGAAACAAATTTTTCCTTGCATTAGCTAGGCTTTAGAGACCAAAAGAAGAAGATACAAAATCATCAGTCTCAGCTCTAGTAATTACTACGCACGGCAAGACTAAGTTATTAAGACCACACCACACACTACGGTCACGACACAATGGTCATACATCCCGTCCAAGCACCTCCTCGAACCTCATGGGCTATTACGGGCCGCTCTCGAAAGAGGACGCACGCTAAGTATATAGGTATTTTTTTTGTCCAGCCCTTAAAACTCCCGTATCTCTCTCGCGGCGAGGTTGGCAGACGTGGGAGGCTGCGGGGGATGGGTCGGTGAGGGGGGTGAAGTGCGGCTGAGGGACGCGAGGGACTTTTTTTTTATAGAGTGGGGCGGCAAAAAGGTGAGGATCCACGTGCGTGAGCGAGCTCGAGTAGGAGTCGTTGAAAACCAGTTCGGAAAAGATACCTTATTTTTTTAGTAACGCTCAAATTTTTTTGGTCCATTCCTCCCCGCAACCCACGGCACCCTCTCCACAATAACCCTCCTTCCCTTAATTGTATGTAGAAAATGAGAATGGGCGAGGGTGGAGAAGAATGCGGGTGCTGGAAGACACACATCTACATAAACTCCATTCTTGGCCTCATGCCTCCTCGAATACGTTCACCGGGAAAAAAAGGCAACAATGAATTAGTAATGACTATGCCAAACTATTATAGAGGAAAATACATTTCACATTTTTAATGACAGCAATTAAAAAAACCTCTCAATATATATTTTGTGCTCTGAAGAAATAAAAAATATTTTTGGTTCTAAATTATTAAGATTTTAGGGGTATTACACAATTATTGTGTATTATGAACACAGCTGCATATTAATTTTTGTGAAAATTATAAAAATAATAATAACACAGAAAGCAGAAAAAAACACTTGAAGATGGTGACGGGATGGCATGTTTACTATTTTTTTCATTAATTGGGAAGGAATATACAGAGAGGCTCTAATGAATATATTTAGATCACCATCCCTTTCAATTTTATTCCCTTCTCCCACCTTACCTGAAATTTATCCAACCCTCAATCCTGTGACCTTTCCATTGGTTATAATCAAAAGGTCACCCTAGCTGAGATCAGTCAGTTTTTAACAGTGATCATCAGTATCTGGTGATTTAAATGAAAGGAAGCAATTTTATCGGTATTGTTATATCTTTGGGATCTATTCAAGACACTAAATGAATTATGGTTCTTGGGAATAAATGAAAAAATGTGACATGCTAAAGTATCAGCTACAAGTCAGGACCCATTTTTTAGAATACATATTTATAATACTTTTAAAACACACCAGAATCTTTAGTTCAAAGGGATTTGTCAGTCAATACCACATTATTCAGAGATTACTAAACAAAAGATGAAAACAACAGTAAACTGTTTGAAGTATGAAATTTGTAGCACACATGAACTGAGCCAAAGTGATACCCTACCTCACCCTCTATACTACTTGTCAATCTGGAACAGTTTAAACAATAAAAATATCTATAACTGCATTTATTAATCCTGTAAATTATGGTAGACAGGAGTGTAAAGCATTCACCAATGGTTGCTCTTGACTTAAGGTTCTACTACTGATCCTCAAGTTAAATTCAGTCGATACTACTACACCCAGCTTAAACCAAACTGTGTGACTCACTGCAGAACAAGAAGAGCAGAATGAACAAAACTTGATAACCTACCCCAAAAATGTGAATTTCACATTCTGTATGACTTACACCCTGCTCCACTCTCACCTATCAAACCGAACTCCACGTTGAAAACATCATTTTCAATAGCATTAGAAGTAGATTCATTGATGAGAGTACTCAAAAACTGCAGCACTCGACATAAGGGTTGGTTTGATACACGAGGGTCACCTTATAGCAAACCATAAGGTACGCATCAGGGTAGGGGGGCCAGTTCCTTTCTCTGTGCTGCCCAGGAAAATCAGGTACCCAGAAAACCACATAACTAAGGTGAAACTATGGGTGTTCAGAGTCAATGGGATTTAAACCTGGGGCCTCCAGTCAGTAGTGTCATGCAGTGAGATTACAAATGACCATGTATGTATGTCTAATTAAAGGTAATTCTAAAAGATATCCTGTCATTACTCTTATTATGAATACTTGTTCCAGCAGTTTACTATGTCTTAAGAAATCATTCTTCATGCCTTTCTTGTTTTTTACAACTACTTTCATTTAATACTGCTTTATCCAACAAACTTTGTGTTGGTTGGAATGAGTAAAATTATATGTAACTTCATCAGCTACTTTGATGTGACAAAAATGAACTTATCTCATTTCTATTTAAAACTGCAATTAGCTTGTAAAATTGCACCAAAATTACTAAACTGCCTTGAACGACCATGAAAATTTAATTAGATTAATAAAATAATAGACATAGACACAATACTTATTGCCAAGATGCAGGGCTGCCCACAGGGGGGATGTATGGCGCAAGTTGCGCCATAGAAAAAAA